>LYUA01001805.1:39133-54184 GCA_002093875.1 Calopteryx splendens | reverse complement strand
ACCTACTTTTACTCCTACCTCTACTTCTTCCCACGCCTCCCTTACCATTTTCTCCACGTATGCTTTGAAAAGCACCGGTGATAGCGGACAACCCTGTTTTACCCCCTCCCACCCCCCGTTTCCACTACTCCCCATCCAGTTACTCCATTCGCTACCGCTACCTGTGCAGTCTGAGACATGTAAAGGTTTCAAATAAGTTACCTATCCCTCCAATCCACTCTTATCTTCTGCAATACCTCCATTAGGTGTTCCCAGTTTACCCTATCAAACCCCTTCGAAATCTACGAAGAAGGCAAATATATCCTGATTATACTCTACTTTCCATTCAATACATTAGTCTTATTTCCAGCTAAATACATTACGCAAATGAAATGCAGAAACACCATTCCAACAACAAATCAATGGTCCCGATACTGGTACCTGGTCCCGAGACCGACTCCTTGTGTGTTCTTTTCTCATGAATATTCATTTCTCTTTAGCTCGTCTTTGTCCTATTTAATATATATATATATATGTAATTATTTAATGGTAATCTACCGGTTATGGGGAGGTCTTCTGATGGACAGCCTCTACAATAACCCTTTCTCCATTTCTGCGTACTTTTCTTCCACACATAGTAAAATTAATATATGCCCAATTGACAAAGCGACAACCGTCTATGCGCCTTTAAGTCTAAAACCAGCATCTTATAATTTTATGCCAAAATATAAATTTACCTAGAAAAATTTTAGTTGACCATTGCACACACTTGAAACCATTGATTCGCTTATGAGAATAAAATATTAAAAATCTACAATCCATCACAAAGAAGTAAGTAGAGTGCTATTTGGGAATTTCAGGCGAAAATTTACCAACACTTGGAATGTTACGGTCTATTCTAATGAAGTAATTAGCATATCTCGCTCTCTGGGTCGTAGATATTACCTCCCGACGAATAGCTACAAGACGGGAAGTCCCAATGTTCACCAACGATAGTAAAAAACCGTCGACACTTCCAATACTGCTGCTTTCACGGGTGTTGCAAAAAGTCATTCCATTAATAATAACTTTGGCAATAGGGGCGACGAGTCTTTGTTTCATCTGGCAAATATGATGTTATATCTATATTATCGTGCTCCAACAATTAATCACTGTATAAGAAATTTTGACATTTATAAATTTCGACAGCATTCGAATTAACATTAAGGACACTCTCTTGAAGCCCTTATATATGTATTTCTATTAATAATAACCTAATTTAAGACGTACCTATTCATCAACCTATCTTCAGGATTTCGTCTAATCATATCCCCAAAATCATGCATTTTAAGAATTTGGCTATGTAAGAAATTAAAGTCTGAATACGAGTCACGACTTCGGTAGTCACTAGGATATTTTTTCCTTACGTCTTGTATATTTTTCCTTGATTTATTTCCAATCATCATAAAATAAATGTGAGCTGTCATTACCTATTATTACAATCATTTCGAAAACCAGAATAGTGCCGGCCTTGAAAAAATACCTTACGAAAGCATTGTCGGATTCATGTTGCCATAAGATCGCTTAGAAGGTCATTGCGATAAACTGAGAATGCACTCGCTATAAATGAAACACCCCTACACGCAATCGAAGGGTAAAACCATCTTCAATGAATAACGGAAGCAACACGCTTCCAAACAGGTAATGGAACCGTAAGTGAAGATTGGATCAAAAAGAGGAAATCGTGCATGACAGAATTTTCAAATCACACGCCGGAAAAGTAAAGGGAATTTACAGATACGTCAAGTGGAGGAAAGTACATTTTTATTTGATGTGGTAGAAAAATAAAACGATTTCCTTTTACGATCAGTGCTCTTATTAGATCCTTAAATGAGCACATCACATAATATTTATGTATCTTTAATAAAAGTCACAAATATTTAAAATGTTTCAAGATAGGAGGTTTCCCGAATTGAGCTCAAGAAATAAGAGCTCCCAAATGTGGCGTCATAGAGAAATGGTAGCACGCCTACAACTCCTTTCGCAGTCCATACCTGTGGTGTATCCTTCGGTTCAAGACCTCCTGGAATTGCGCTACTGAAACAATTACAGTCTGGAAGCTTGCAGTTGGAAGCGTTGCACTCCCCCCTGGGTGCACCACTTGCGCTCATTACCATCAGGCAAAGTAGCACCGAGGTCAAAAACGTGTCGTACATGATGAGGTTTTGCCGGAAGGACAGAATCGCTTGGAAGAGGTTATCGGCAACTAATTGGGAGGGATCAATCGTAAATTTATATATGGGCTATTGGCAACGCGCTCACCACAGAAAAGATAACCATTTTATCAAATAGATGACTAATTCTCAAAAACGGGAGATAATAGCTGGCGGATAGTTAGCAGATTAAGCAGTGGATTGCGTACATCATTTTGCAAATTTTTGAGCTCAAGAGGTTTGAACTCAACGGTTTCTACCTCTCACTGCTGTGTAAAAATAGCATCGTTTCTAATGCATCCCGATTTGGTTTATAAGACAATTACACCTCCGTTTACCATCACGGGTAACTCGAGGAATTGATTTTATTTTAATTGAGTAAGCTCATGTCTCACGCTCCTGCCCGCTAATGTGAAACACTTCCATCCCTAACGGATTTTTTTTACCAAATATTCCGTCGTGGAAGTAAATAGGAAGCCCCAATTTCTGAAAGTAACCACTCATCTCACCTCGGAAACAAATTCTTTTTTTAGGCATTTTTTCATTTTGGAAATTGAATCAGAAGTACGGACCAAATCACAAGAGGGCAATGTGCAGAACAGCGCAAGCGAAACGAGAATCGTCTTAGCAGAAGAAATGTCTGGTAACTGCAAAGAGCTTAAGGAATATGGAAGCGGTTCATTAAAGCTCATGGAGTTTCCTTTTCTAAGGTTGTGAGACAAGGGCAATAGAAACAGTTGGAAAAAAAGATTAGAAGCAATGGAAATGCGGTACTTAAGGAGATGACGAAAATAAAGTGGACATACCAAACAACCTCATTAGCTAGATCTTTAGCCTTCTCTTTTCTTTTACAGAGCTCTTCCATAGGTCTTTATTTATTGTTTAATTCTTCTAGAACTTTCCTCCCTTCGCTTAGTACTCTTCCTTGCTTGTCGTTGTTCTCATTACAATGCACCCTACCTTCGACCCCGAGCTAAATTTCTTACTTTTTTTAACTCAATGTCGTGCCTCCCAATTCTATCCAGCTGCTCCTTACATCCCCTCTCACCTGTTGCCTTATTTTCTCATCTCCATGCCCACTTCTCTGAAGTTTTCCCTACCTTCCACAGTATTTTGTCTTTCTAATGTTCTTCTTTCCTCCATTTTATTGAACATACTTTTGGTAATCCTACAGCATTTTTACTCTCCTTCCTTTCCTGTATCCTAGACTTTTTCTACCTTGTTTTATCCTTTTCCACTGTGCTTCACTGTCTTCCACCACACGTCTTTTTTAACTTTTTATCTCCTTTTCAATCTTTAACCTTAATTCAGTACAGCCCAAGTTGTTAAATCTTTCTAAATCCAAAGGGGAGCAACAAAATAAAACTGTGTAAAAATTTCACACGTTTATCAAGTAGAATAACATGCTCAACGGACAGCTCATGATGGCATTCAAGTGTTGAAACATGTCATACTACTTAGTAAAATCGTGAAATTTCTGCAAAGTTGTATTTTATTCCCACCCTAAGATAAAAAAGGCTCCAAGGCTTTAATGGTCAAATTTATTTCTAAAACCCATTTCTTGATGATCAACTACTACCTTCACCCTCAACAGTATGATTTCCTGCAAAGTATGTGGTCACTATTAATGTCTGCTTCAGGTAGTCCACAATCTTTCACTTGTTCTTTTTCATCTATCATTACAGTCCACTTGTTTTTGATCAAGATCTCCTGGTAACTTCCAAGTACATTGCATTCTTTTATGGATCCCAAACAACATGTTGGCAATCAAAATTATCCTTATCTCACAAAAGTCAATCAATCTTTCACCTCTCTCATTTTTTGTCCAGGCCAAACTTCCCAACCACTCCCTCCATCTCTGCCGCTCCTACACTAGCATTTCAGTCCCCATAAGTGGGCTTCAGTCACATCACAATGTGACAGAAACTAAAATACCTCTCCAAATGCATCATGGTCAACTGTGGGCATATACACACGAATGACAAGAAAATCTTTGATATTCTATTGATCTTCATCCATATTCCAGCCAGTTTACCCCCACAGGAGACAGAAAAGCCATTACCATCTTCCCCTATTGACTTGCCCTGTCTCTCCCACATCCCCTACTGTCATTTCTATGGAAATCCCACAGAGAAAAACCATAATAGGAAGTCAAGTTAGTCTGCCGACCAGTCAGTTTTGCTAAACCACATATTCTCATATTTGAGAGAGGAAAGAATTGACAAGCAAGTTCTTTTTGTTACAACTGCTTTATGGATATTGCAGTTTCAGTACGATTCAGTTTGTCAAATTTAACTTCTAGTTTGCAAATTTGTTCCTTCTGCAGGATATGCTCTCATTATGAGAATTTGGGTTTAAAGCACTAATCATCAACAATGGGCATTAAACTCAAAACAGTAGACTGTCTTGAAACAGTCTGGAGGTGGTGGTGGTATAATTTCAGATAATTTCCAATATAGCTGTATCATGAGAATTTCAAATCACTTGATGTTTTTCTCATGTACAGTGCATGACTTACACATTTTTTTAAGACACGGAAGTTACCATTGGAGAGGAAAAAATGTTTGATTGAAAATTACCTAATTCTTGATATATTTCTCATGGAAAGTATATGCCTAAGCTTACTTACTTTATTGTCTAGCTTTATTACCAAGGCAGTGCCTGAAGTGTTTGAATGTGCTATTGGTTGATTTTGTATCATATCCACCTGCATATTTTTATTAAATAAAATTGAAATGTTTTGCAATGAATTATTTCATTATTGTTGTATTTGGAGGCATTTCTTACTCAAAAAAAATAATGTGGTACTATCTCTTATTCCATATTCAAAATAGCATTACAATACCCAGGCTTAATGGTGACACCATTTAATGGAGTTCCTTATCAACCAAATGCTCCTATTACCTAACAACATTAGTGGTACACCTTTATAACTGCGGGTTCCCAAACCTTGGTTCATTGTCATTGTCGTGTCAATTAGTCAATCTCTCATCCTCATCTAAATTTAAGTATTTTTGAATAATCTATTAACTGGAATTCACACGTTGGCCTATTGTAATTGTTGACCATGTAGCACTGGTTTCTCAGACCCAGCTAATTCTAATAGGAGAGGACAGTTTCGAAAATTGCTGTTTTTGGTGCCAAGTAATTGCCAAAGGAGACCTGGCAATGGGGTTGCAATTAGTCCTCAAAGCAGACCCCTCAAAAGTGCTAAGTTGTGCCTTAACGTAGCCACTAAGAGGACTAAGCCTTTTTAGCATCTAGGTAATTGCTCCTTTTAATAATCCCCTCAGCAAGATGGATCTGGCTGCGTGTCAGGTGGGCAGTGCACATCAATGAACTCGTGGAATTGTAGCTCCAATCTTCCAGTACGGTTGAAACATACACACTAAAGAGTTAGCTCCTAATAGCACGGACAACAACATGTAAATGTTTGCTCATTCCATCTAAGAGTTGGAATATTTTGGGATAATACTTAATTTGAAAAGTTTTGCCAAGACAAGTAATGCTCTGCAAAAAGTGGTGAAACATTCACATCTGTAACACTTGTGTAAATGAAGTTCAATGAAAACTGCCACAATATTTAGTGCTTAAAATAGATGATATTTTAGGTCTATGTAAGAATTTTTACTGTTTTCCATTTCAGTAAAAAGGTCCCAGAATTGTTTTTATCAAAGAATTTCCCCAAGTTTTTCCTTGGCTAATTAAAAAACTTTACCTAACTTTTCATCTCAAATATTTTGAAGGCTGAATCCTCAACATCATAGCTCACTTGGACACCTACTTTTTCTGGTGATGATAAATGACCTGCCTACTAATGTAACCACTGGCACTGTCCTCCATGCTGATTACACAAGTTTGTTGCACAGTTGTACTGATCTCAAGGAGGCTTGAGATATGTCCCCCTGGCACAAGTGAATGATTGGCTTTCAGACCAACAATCTTTTTAGGAATCCACTTAAAACACAGCTTCTCCATTGCACAATAAAATCTACAGTGTATAGTGCACTAAAAATGGCTCAGTAAAACTTCTATGGTTTCATGTAGACCCCCCATTAACATGAAGTAGTCATATCTTGGTTGTTAGAAATAAAATGCCCAAAGCACTGTTTCTACTTGGGAACTAAAACTGTGTGTAAGGGAAAATTTTATTATTACAAATCATGCATTTTTCCATTCCCATCTCAAATATGGTATTTGACCCGGGGGTCATGCCCCTGTTGTAAAACATATACTTTTAAATCAGAAAAAGATGGTCACAGGTCACATCAACTCAGGTCCTCTTGAACATTTCAGACCACTCTTTGTTGACCTAGGATTTATGACAGTGTATAGTTCGTACATATTTTATTCTCTTTTGTGTATTATGGAAAAATTTGTCTACTCACCAAGGGCTGGAGTAATTGTCACAAAACAAGGGCTAAACAGCTTGGTTATACCCCAATATAGGTTAACGAGTACTTGTAAATCTAAAAGTATGTGTCTCAAGTACTACAATGTGTTGCCAAATTCTGCTAGCAATGTTGGGAAGTTAGGTTAGAATAGCCTTGGAGAAATTGCTCTTCACTAAACCTTTATACATGAATATACATTAATGTATATGTATATTCATGCCTCTATACTCCCTTAAAGAATATTTTGAACTTTATTTCTCAAGCATCAATTTTAAAATCATAATTGCTTTTCTTGATTACATTGTTGTGTATTCTCTTTTTCCCCTGCTTGTGTCTTTAACAATATATTTTTATTTTTGATTATGTAGTACTTTTACTGTATTTTGCATTGATTGATGGAATCCACCATAGATGATACTATGCTATGCATGAATAAAAATTATTATTATTATTCATGACAACCCTTTCACATACTTCATCATTAAACTTGACTTCCACAAGTATTTTTCTTTTTCTGAGAGCAATGCACTTCACATTTTAAGTATTTTAAATATGTACACTCCTAGTCCAGATACTATCCTAATATAAAATAGTTTATCATTATTAAAAATTTTAAGTATTCATTTAGGAGTCATTTATTAACAGGCATTTATTGAAGAACTTGCACATTCAACCATGTCCCTATAAATATCAGATTATGGGTGAAAAAAGAGAATTATATTATTTAGGATAACTATCATGTTAGTTTCTTTAACTGCAAAGCATAAGAATTTATTTTTTACTAATCCATAAATCAATCATCAGTCTTAGAAAACTTAATTATATATGCATGGGAATATGAATTGCCATGGGGCTATACATAAGTTTTGTTCGTAGGTACTTCTAGGAGGTAATAATAATACTGTAAGTAATAAAAAGTTCCATACATGCAATACATTACTATTGTCTAAGGAACTGGGGCACTGAAAATAAAAGGTCAAATAAATTGGGCATTCATTTACTTTGGTGGTGTAACAAAGCATACTGTAACAATGTGTGTGATTAAATGCAACATCATTCACATAGAAATATCAAATCCCTTGGATAAACCACAAATATCCTCTCCCTGAGAAACACTGATCACACTTATGCTTTTCAAAACCTGAACAATAACAATCACAGTGTAAGTAATACACATGTTAGCTCTATGGTAATACATAACATCACTAATAACATAACAAAATTAATTCCTAGCAACCAGAAATACATTGAGGATATTTAAAAATCTATGAATTATACAAAACATTCTCATGTGAATTTTTTCGAATTCCATAGATAAAATGATGGTAACATTAATACATAAAAATAACAATCTCAGCAACCAAAGTACATCTTGGAATGCACGAGGGTCTCTAATCTATAAATAAATAATATTCAATCAAAATGCGAAACCAAACAAACACATTGCATCTGAGCATCTGTTGATGGCACCTCATTATTACTTTAAAATATAAGAAAGATAAATTGTTATTACAAAATAAATTTTTATACTTAATATATGTACTAATTGTGCAAATTCTTCAGGTACAACTGACAAACTTAAAACAAGTATAATTCACAGACCAGAATTTGTGCCTCATGAATGCATGCAATGCATGATGGTAAGCACAAAGTTACCCCTTCTCCAATTCTTATCTTCCAATATAATGAACAAGGAGCTCAAAATTACATCATGGCACAATGTTTGAACCTGAGACATTTTTACTCATGTGAACCTTTTTTTCCTTAAATATAAGGGGAAGTTTGTTACCTATACTACTTGTCAGGTCACCTACTGAAAATTATATGTATAGAAGAATCTTGAACAAATCGATTACTCTCACAATCAGTAAATAAAAGTTTTCATCCCAAAATGACAGCAAATTAATGTACAGAAGCCTAAATTGAATACCCAGGTCTTTCCCAAAAAAATCCGAATTACATACATTATTTTCCACTTTATAAATGATATCAATTTAGACAATAAGATGTCCATTTAAATGTCAACTCTCACATGAGTAAACAAATTTATTATACCAGAAAGCATAGCCTAATCAAACTAATTCATGTGACTAAATAACCAGAGTTTCTGCATAAACTCGACTTCAACTAGAACTATTGCAGCAAGTGTCTACTTCACAGTAAATATTGGCTTGAAGTTAGCCTTAAAATTATCTCAAAATATGAGTAATCAAGGAAATACTTTGGGGTTAGTATAAATTTTCTATTTTATACCATAATACTGGATACACACAATGAAAGATCATAGACAAAGTCAACTAGATGGAAATATAGTACAGCAGTCAATATTTTATTTTTTTAAATTACCTATCTACCCGACATTTCATAACATTTGGGCAGGGAATAGTGAGAAATTTATTTGCCCAAATAAGAAATTTCGTTTTTATTTTAAACATTTGGTAGATGGAACAAGGAATGATTTTTGACAAAAAATTCTTACAGTATGTATGAGCCATTTACTCAGAAATCTGAAATTATAACAAAATGAACATTGTGGTATTCTCAATGTTCAGTCAATTACTCGATTCTTAAGTGACTGACTTATGGAATGAATCAATTATAGCATGACTATATTAGAAGGTAAACATGGACTGAGTTATAAAAGATGGATTTTTTAAATGTTTAAAAAATAAAATGATGACTGCTAGAGGGAATAGGGTAGAATAAAATAAATGAAGAAATCCAGATCTCATTAAAATTTTCCTAACTATAAAAAGTACACCTAGGTAGGCATGACAAATATTCCAACAGTTTTAACATATTTTTAGTGACATTCTTAATTATTTAGTGCACACACAAAAATATTTGGCAAAATATCACTATCAACTTTATAATGAGGCACATAGTATCTTTCCCTTCAATGTCTTTAATGGAATGGGCTTGGGATTAGAGCGCATATTCCCAATATTTAATCATCAGGTGTTCCTTTCTCTTCATAAAAGAGATGAAAATTAAACCCTATTTCAACCAAACTCACTAATACAAAATGTGAAAATAATGAGGAAAGAGGCAATTCTATGGTGATCAAGCAAATTAGGAATAAAAGTGTGATCAGCTCCAACAAAACCTGCCATTAGTATTTCATAGTTTTGTAATGAAGGAATATTTGGTAATTCTTTGTTTTGTTACATGCTTGTTTTGTGACCACATACAAAGAGATAAAATGAGTGATCATTCGAATGCACCTACTGCTGCAATCATTTAACCCCTAAGCATTGAGTGACATAGCCACTACATCAGGCCTGGACATCAATGTCGAGTGACATACTATATCGCAGCAACTGACTGCTTATTTTTCAGGGCATTATAATGTTTCTCGATCCCTATATTGTTGACGTTAACAAAGAGGAATAATGTGGCTTTCTTCATTATTAGTTACAATATTTATTTTTTTTTGCATTGCAAATTTTTTAGTAAACACAGTCACAAGACCATGCATTCATTTAAATCTTCTCCAACCTACAACATGTGAATCATTTAAATAACCTCCAGGTTAGAGGGGTTAAGTTAACCACAATCTATGCGATCAAGTCATAATACTACAAAGGCATCGAAAATAAAGCTACCTTACTTTAATACGTCTAAATATTCATGAACCAATGAAGGGCAACCAACCACAGTAATCAACCTGAAAGCTGGTTTTATAAGTGAGGTCAGAACTCTCCTCATACTTAGCCTTGAGTATGTGAAATTCACAATAAGGGTAGGGGGACCAGTTTCTTTCCATGCCACTTGTGGTTCCTCAAAAGATCTGGTACCGACAAATCACACAACTTGAGTGAAGCTGGAAGTGTTCAAAGTCATGTGAAATTGAATCCAGGTCCTGCGATCAGAAGCCAAATGATCTACCCACTAGTCTACAACACCCTTATTGAAGACATAGCTTAATGCTTCATAGCAATACAGTGGAACCTGTGATAGACGACTACTTCTGATAGATGACCACCTTCCAAAAAGGTCACTCTTATCAGGCAATGATTAATTCTCCGTAAAACACAATGTTAACTGAACCTCCATTATATGACCACCTCTCCTCGTGACCATGCCAAATAGTACCCCTTCATACAAAATGTACTTGTCATAGGCAACCAGATGAAATGTGTACTCCAATAATGGCCCAATGCCATTGTTACACTGTACACCGATCTGACCCATCGGGGACAATTGTTCCAATTACAGAAAATCAAATGCATCTTTACGTATGGACAAACATGATGAGGTACTGACTGTTAAACAAAGTCTGTTCTAATTGGTAGCTGCCATCATCCAAGGTGGTCATTCTGAGATGTACTCAAGGGAAAATAAATAAAATCCAGAAGTTTCCTTTATTCAGATATAGATTTGGGATCATCCCCCAAGAGCTTATGATTGCATCTTGAGGTCAAATCCTGAGTGACATCTTTGAAATATGACATCATGGTAAGGTTGTGTGTAGAATGGAGCAAGAAAAGAGAGAAACTGCAAACATAAGTAAAAATTGAAATCTTACCTGAGCACCGCCAGATATGACTCACATTAAGCGGAAAGAAGTTGAAAAATGTGAGAGGACCAATTTGTGAGAGGATAGTGGGTGCCCATGGCTCACAAATATTGCATTTCTTCTCTTTTCAAGAATGACTGATTACTACTGACTCATCTACCCTGGTGATTTCAAGGAGGGCAGAGGGATCAGCAAGGATGGAAAACAGCATGACCAAGAAGTTTATAAGGTATTTTGACCAGTACGTTTTCTACCTTTGTAGTATTCACGTGCCTGGTTTTTCTGCAGTTTTGAACAAATCTACAAAACATTCTGCAGTATCAATCCTTTCCATCAAACCGAAGGGAAACGCAGAATTTTTACATCTTGAGAGAAAAATAAGCACAATAAAAGATGGTATACGTGGTTGGGTAACTATTGCTGAGCCCAGCCTTGTTGCCCTAAATGACATATACAAGCCTGACACACCAGAGGTTATACTAACTCCAGGTGTCTACAAAGAAACAACAGGCATTTTAAACATAGGCAACTATTTTGCTCCCAGGTCAAATGAAAAATCCATGTATAACCTAGGGAATGGAAGGAAGAGCTTGTTCTGAAAATCATTCCTTCAAAGAAAGAAAAGTAATATATCAATAAAAAATGCATATATTACATAAGCTATGCATAATGAAGAATATTGTTCATTCCAGTAAGAAGACTTGACAGAAATGTCTTTCAAGAATGGGTCCTTTCTAGGAAAAAAATTAAAGAAGTTTTAACTTTTAATTAATTTAATACGTCCAAAAAATTAGAAAAGATCTAATAAAGAATCTTCAGCAACACTTTCCCACTGGCAGGACTTTTCAATAACTGAACCCCTTCATCAACATGAGCAACTTCTCCAAGTGCTCTTTTGAAAAGTTTTCTCTTCTTGGTTTGCAGACCTCTCACCTTCAAATCACTCTCTCCTTTCTTTCTCTGGTGCCCAGTTCAAAAAAATCATTCCACATATAATCTTTCCTGGTTTAAAAAAAAATGCAGACATTCTGTGAGTTCTTCCACAGTTTTCCAGACCGCTGGACACCCTGTTCATCCAACTTTGACTTTTTCCTCAAATTTTCAAGAAAAGTAACGTTTTTGTGAAACGGTGCAGAATTACATCAGACAATCAAAATCACAGTAATGAACCCAAATGTCGGTTGAGTAGGTAAGGATAGAGCTCACCCAGTACTAAGCTCAATGGTGTGTGAAATTCACACGTGAGGGTAGGGTGGCCAGTAGGCCCTGTACCGCCTGTGATTTCCCAGGAAGACCTGGTACCCAAATAATGGTACACAGCTTGGGTGAAGTTGAGGATTCCAAGAGGCAACCCCGGATCGAACCTGGGCCCTCCAGTCAGTAGTCCAATGCTCTAACCACTGGACTACCATGCCCCTTAAATCAGACAATAATGAGTATTATTTCATCAAAAATAATATGTAGATCAGAATGAAAGACTATTGTCATTGTGAGATGACCAAATATCTAGAGAGAATAGGCTCTCACATTGGCCTTGAACACAGATTGACTTTTGACATTGAAAAAATAAAAAGATTGAATATTCCACAAAAGATGAATGTGAAATTATGTGAAACTGGTTTTAACCTGCATGAGCCTCAAATATACGAATCCAATGATGGAATTACTTCTATTAAAAGAAAATACACTACAGTGAGTCCCCGACTTACACGATTCCGAGTTACACGATTCCGCAGATACACGGTTGGACAAAAATATGGCATCAACTATTGATATACGTAGGAAAACAAAAACACCAGGCAAGTCAAGCATATTCAGTTAGTTGANNNCGTAGGAAAACAAAAACACCAGGCAAGTCAAGCATATTCAGTTAGTTGAATATTTGGTCAATAGAAGGCATTCTTCACGTAGTATGTATCGTATATATGAACACGTGTATACGAACACGCGAATGTATGGTACTTGATCTGGTGAATGAAACTCGAGGAATTTTTGACACACACGGTTTTCGACTTACACGAAAATTTTCAGAAAGAATTAACCGTGCAAGTCGGGGACTTACTGTATTCATACACTATGAGCCACAGCACTGATAACTTCAATGCATTAAAACACTGAATATATAGATCAATTGAAGGTTCAGAACAATAATTAATAGAATCTTCAGGGTGGAATTTGAAAAATTAACTTACTATACACAGCTTTGAAGAGGATGGCTAAAGCAGTTGATAGATTTTTGGTGTAGATGTGAAGGATGTTTTACTTTCAAGTTCCTTTAAATTACTAATTCTCTCAATTTACATTTTCTTCCAATGTCACACACAAAAATGTAAAGGAGAGTTTAGGCTGTATTTCAATGTTGTCAAACGTGTAATCCTTGAGAAGTCAACAAACTTCTGAATTTTCTATAGAAGCATTTCCTGCATAGTCAGAGAGATGGGATTGAAACTTAATATCTTTAGGACAAGGCTCAAAGTGATGTGATTGATGCAGCACCAGCACAAATGGACGAAACAGGCTTGAAACATAATAAGTAATGTTATCATTAATTCAGTAAAATGTTAAACACTTCAAGATTTCACTGCCCATAACTTAGAAATTAGGTCACAGACTAAGAACAAAAATATAGTTCTTTTTATTTAGAAATGGTAATAAAAAAGTAGGGAAAGAGCTGATTGGATTTTATAATAGGGTTTGAATATTCATCAAAGGCATTCGATTAAAGGTAAACATAAATTATGACAGCCAAAATAGATAAGGTCTGAATGGATAAAAGCGTCCACATGAGTGATGTCATAGGTTCTCCTCAGATTAGAATAACAAATCTATATCTCAAACACCTCTCATAATAATAAGATAATGCATATCTTTGAAGAGGGCCATTCTGGCACAATAAACTATTTAAAATTTATAACGGCTATAGAGATACTGTCTTACTTAAAACTCCATTTAGATACATGGAAAATACTCAAGTCATGCTGCCTTGTCATTCTGAAAGTGTTATATCTAAAGATGATTACACTTTACCATTAGTACCACTGAATTTCCATTGATATTCATCTTTAAAAACTAATTAGCACATTTAAAATAAAACTACCAGGTCTTCATATGTAAAAATACACTACTTGCTGAGTTTAGAACTCTCAGCTTCAGAAAGACTCAATTTCTTCTGAAAGTCTTTAAGAATATCCCAAAAGAGAAGAGTCAAAATGAAATGAGGACCAAGACGTGCATAACTTGCTGTGAAGCCTTTGTAGAAACCATACATGCCTTCAGCTTTCATAGTTTTGGTAAAACAATCATATACTCCTGTATACATAAGACCTCGTCCACTCTTGTCAACTCCTGTGAAAGAAGTAAAACCAAGAGGCTTGAATAATTTTACCCACCTCCATTAGATGTACCCAAAGCTGCATGAAAGTTATATGAAATACCAACAGACTTTAATTAACTATTTAATTCATCAGACTAATTACTGAAGTTTAGCACTCCAAATAGTGTTTACATACAGTTCAGGTAAATAAAAGAACCATTGTTGATTCAAGAGTATGGATGATGTAATGTCCTTTAACATAGACGTTACAACTCTGGTTAGTGCGATTCTCATGAATTGGTGGAATTCAATCACTAAAGATTCTTTAGAACATGAGAAAAGGAAACACTTGCTAGGGAGTGAGGATAGTGAATAATTTCAGTCAGTTATTGTTAATTGGTGTGTTCCTTATCTCCCTAAAGTCTAATGGTCATGACCTTCTTTCCCATTCCCAGTTCCCATATTTCCTTTCCTCTTTTATGGGAAGCCTACAGTCATTATTTGTAAGCAAATAGTAACTGGCATTTAACCCTTTCCCCTCGTATGCTAGGGCTATTAAATATAAATGCTATTAAAATGAAGCTGAAAATGTCACACTCAATCAAAAAAATCACAGTAATCAACCCGAAGGTCGGTTTGGTAGGTGAGGTTAGA
>LYUA01001804.1:129782-141010 GCA_002093875.1 Calopteryx splendens | reverse complement strand
ACCCTGAGGATGGAAGGGGAAAACCCTGAGGATGGAAGGGGAAAACCCTGAGGATGGAAGGCAAAGGAGAGAGAAGGCAAGCAAACGAGCTCATTTGGGAAAAATTGAGACTGGGTCGGCAAAAGAGTGTAAATATGCATTCAAGTCACCATACATGACGATTAGGAAGGACGTTAATGGAAGAATGCAAACGAAAGGAACAGAGCAACCTCAAATAAATGCATAATGTAAATTGACTGCCTAAATGAGTTCGTAAGTCGTGTTACTTGCTAATGTACTACTGCGCTAGAATTTTCATTACTCGTTTTGATCGGTACAATTAAATTAAAGCGCCTGAATGGATAACTTCCCTCAAGCAAAATTCTGAAAAGTAATGGAATTATCCGCTTATTAAAGATGGAACGATTATGCCGATTAATAAAATCTTCCGCAACAAGCATATAGTTAGAAAACTAATATGATTTCTTAAACATATTTTTAGCACTGGAAAGGTTATTTTATCAACCTTAATCTGCCATTCCTGAGGTCCCTGACGACTCTTTAAATTTCAGCCGATATATTATTCGAAAATTTAGCTCAGCATTTCATGATCCAATAATTTACTTGAGAAAATTCAACGAGGTTAGCAAGAGAGAAGTGATCTCCACTTGCTTATTGTAACACTCTAGTCAATAACATACCTCTTCCATCTCCGGCTGCTTTATCAGCAAATCCCTATTTTAAAGAGCACGAAAATGAAAGATGCAAACTCTGGGAGACTGCTGAATTTAAGTAAATGATTTATTAGGAATTAAGAAAATGAGTTCATGGCAGGGCCTGCTTCTTAATACCTTACGGAATACAGACGAAAATGATGATAATGCGTTTGCAGTGAGTTAATTTGAGGATATATCTTATTTTCTGCATCAGGGTATATACCCGACCATGGGCATAGATTTCCTTACGCTAACATGTAAGACATTGTTATTTGCTGGAGATAAAAATAGGATTATTAAAGCCATGGACTGTGGGAGAGTGCCCTTAAAACTTGGTCATAAGGAAGACCCTCATCCCCTGACCTCATGATTCGCACGGAGAAGGTCTACTTCTTCGAAAAGAGCTGACGGCAGTGGAATGGGACGAGAGAGGAGAGAATCGAGCTTTCGGAGTTCATGACGGGTGGGGTCTCCCTCCCTTCCAGCATATTTCTTCCCCTCCGTCTCCTTCCCTCAGATACACACAATGGTTCCTTTGGGCCACTCCCCATTCTTTCCTTTTTCCCTTCTCCTGTCACATCCATCTCCCTTTCTTCCAATCCTCTCCTATTCTACCATAAAAAAAGCCTCTCCCCTTCCTTCGCCTCCCTTGCCATCCGCCTTCACCCTCCTTCCTCCCTCCCCCCACCCCCGTTTTTCGCCCTCTCTTCCTCCGATCGGACGTTAATTACATGGGCGTTAAAAAAAACCACCTCGTTCGCATTCCTCCCCAGAGTAGAAGTGCGAGGCGGAGAAGGGTGGACGTGCGCCATTGACACCGCTCTCCCCGCCCCACCAACGGGCAATCCTGCCCCTTCCCTCCCGAACTTCCCGCCCACGCCGGAACGCCCTCGCGGAGCCGTGGCGCGGGGGGACGGACTAATTCGCGAAATGCCGCAAGTGATGCCTTCTTCGAGAGGGAGCCGAAGAAAATAACGTCGCGCTCTATGTCGAAAAATTCCCTCTTATACGGACCTCGATAAGTGAGGGATACATTATGTGTTCATAGGATTCAGAAACCCAAAAATTTTAAAGGTGTATTTTTTGTGCGATTCCATACATGAGTTCCAATGACGCGCCTTCCCTTAGCATGACGTAATATAGATAGCTGTACTTATGGGGCTCCTCTTATGCCTTGAATGACTAGACTCTTGCCAACCCTATGAGGTACCAATTACTTGCAAAACCACCATACATAAAAACTTGCATGTTTCAATAATCATGCTGCGGGAGAGTATATCAAACATTCAGGCTGTCTAACCAAAACATATAATTCTTCAGATACACTTAGACTAGAGAAAAATGATTTTGTGTACACGCCAATATCGACAGTGTTTAGTTTACACTTGAGTTTCGTGCCAAAATAATCTCAGGAGAATTACTTTTATAAACTTTAGGAACACTAAATAGTGCCACTGCTGTAGGTGAAAGATGGTGTCACGAGTCAACCTAAGCTTTGCGACTTTCACAGATTAGCATTTGAAACATAAGTGCTAACATTCATTGGTGCTTGCTAATGCGAGTATTTTTTTAATGCACGATTTTAAAAAAGAACCCGTCTCTCTTACCTTGGCAGTAATAATAATTTTATATTTTTATACAATTTGGCTATCTTCTCGGACTACTAAAACGGCAAATCAGTTACGTCAGGCTCAACGGTTGGCTGTCACCCTGCTTTCATGCGTCATCGCGGATATGCAAATTGAGTTTGAGAGCTATCCCAAACTGGCTCGCTACCGCACTAAGGCACTAACGGATGAAAAGCATTGCTTATGATTGTATGTACATGAAATGTGACTAGTCATCTTCTACGTGTAAAACAACCTCCGCTTCGATTAATTTTGAATTAACTCACATCCACCTAACCTACCAATTTCACCATAGTAATCGATCGCGCTCTTGGCAGGTAAAATATAATAACTCTCTCCGTGATCCCATTTCCAGTACGCGTTTAAAGGGTTGTGGTGGGCGGATGGTCAGCAGATGCAGATGCTGTCTGACTATAAGTAGGGACTGGTGGGAGCGTTCGAAGCATCTCCATGGTGGAAGGACGCGAGTCCATTGAAACTCGACGAGAGGCCTGGCATGAAAGGGGACGGCAGGATGGTTGGGTTGGCCGGGGAGAGATACACACAGAGGCACACACGGGGGAAGTAGAGAATCGGACTCGGTTCCACTCGCGTGGTTTGATCCGTGAGATGAGTGCGTAAGGCTCGCGCCCGCAAGCATCACAGGTGAAAAAAAATTTGGGCGATGAGAGTCGGGAGAGAGGGAGTCGGGAGGGAGGCCAACAACGCCCGACAGCTGCGCGGAGGTGGGTGTACGGGACCGATAATAGTGTTCCGCCGACCGCAACGGGGGAAGGCGGGATTGGGGGAGGGCAAACATGAGGCGGCGTCGAGAAATGGTTCTCCGTCTCATGAATCAACAACGGAGTTCTCCCAAACAATCGACCGCAGGCAGGCAGCCGATGGACCGCTGGGTAATATCTAGTCTCTCGCTGGGACCTTTCCGCGTCCCACAGAAAAAAAAGAAAACCTTAGCGAATCTCTAATGTGCAACGGCGAAGACAAATAAGTGCACAGCAATATCGTACGTGCGGAGTCATTTATTGTGACCGACTCTGAATGTCACTGGTTTATTGGAAATAGCTGGTCGAGCCGAATCGAAAAAAAAATTCTCGGTTCCCCTTGTGGACTTAGTGGAACTATCCGGAATAGTTTTTGGCGTGTAAATTGCTTGTTTATTCGTTCATGCTAACAGCATATCAATTATGAGCAAATGTCTAGTGCGTGATGAACGGTTAAAATGTGAACTCCGTAACATTCCTTCTTTCACCAAATCTCCCAATCGACTATATGATTACCACGTGTGGCCACGTTTTTGGCAATACTAATAGATGCCTATAATTTTAACGAGATTACTTTGGCTTTTAGAAAATTATTAATGCAGGTAGAGAGATGTGATGTGATAATCGTATATCCAAAAAAGAATTAAATTCGTAAAAGAGTTGCAAAATGTTTCTAAGAAATGTGTTTCAGTCTCTCGTTTACGCAATACGATCGATCCTCCACTTTGCATTACATGAAATAAATTTTCAAACACAAGAAAAAGTGAAGCCGAAGTTCGTAAGGATTAAAGAGTGCTTGAATCATTTATACACATTAAGTGCAACTCTCCTGTTTACAATTCACACATAAGAATCATTATAAACATGTCCATCTTAGCGGCTACTATGTTCCATTATTAATGGGAGAGATTAAAATCACAATGCTTTCTCCTACTCTCTGAATTCGTATATAGCATCGCGATTACATGTAAATTAAGAGAAAAAACAAACGCAAATGCTCTGTACCATTTCAAAAGTAGTAATAAATTAAACTCCAATCTATCGTTTTGTTGAGATGATTTGTCTTCCATATTATTTATGCTAGGCCGCTAATTTATATATGCTATGGCAGTTATGCAACAGGTAAGGTGGAAACGTCACGGTACCATCCCTTACACTTGACCCAAATAAGATCGGTTTATTATTATTAAACGCCTGGTGAAACGCATTCTGACATTCGGACAATCTCTTCGTAAAAATCTGGATGATATTATGTCACCGTGATGTCATATTCTGACCATCCGACAGGGTAATTAAACCTTTGTATCAACGCGGAAAGAACACAAAGGACAGGAAACAAAAGAAAAGCTCATGCCGCACTTCCGCGCCAGTTGCTTTCAGCCCCACACGAAGGCATTCGATCGCCTTTTATGAATATGTTTTCCACCTAACAAAAGAGAGCTCACTTCATTCGAACCGCCGCCGTTCCCTGCCGCGATGGTGCCCACGGAATATGTAAACGCTTTCAACGAACGCGATGATTTACGACAATAGAACTGGGAAAATTTGAATTCAATTGGACCTTGTGATCAGGTTTCGAAGAAAAATATCTCTGGTTAAGTATTCTAACCTAGCACTGGCCGAACTGATAGGCGCTGATATTTTTCTTGGCATAAGTTATACGTTAATATAGAAATTCAGACAGAAACTTACTTAACAGTTTTCACAAAGTGAAAACTGCTGAGGCCCATCTTGTAAATTTAAATAAATAAAGCTCATTGTCTTCCTTTTCATATAACTGTTATTTTCCCCGACGCATGGAAATGGGAAGACGTCGAAACCATAATCGATTCCAAATACACAGAGTGAAATGCAATTTAGCGAGTTTTATGTATATATTCATATATATATATATATTCATGAATTGCGTGGTCAGAGTGATCATATGTGGTATAAGAGTAGAAAACTAGGTAGTCTGATGTGAGATAACTGTGGGAATGAATAAAGAGCTCGTCCAACCAGACATGTGTTTAATGAGTTAACGTCAGCGTTTATGAGGGATCACAATGAATAAAAAGCATCATCTCACTGGATGAAAACCGGAGTCCTTGACAAAGGAAATCAGACCACCTTGATTAATTCAACCGGAATATCTTCATCTAGAGGTCAACCCACGGGTAATCAATGCAAATCAACAACCGGGTTTCATCTACATAGTACCCTACAAGTGTACACAACCCTACAACCCTCACCAATCTTGTGTGGCAAGCCACCACTAGGGGCGATTCCACGTGAGGAATACACAATAAAAATAATGCGTTACTCGAATGTCAGACACAAATGGATATGTTATGAATTTCAAGCGATGGAAGCACATTAGGTACATCATCTTTACATGAACAAACATCTAAGTAAAAAAGTAAAATTCTACGCAAGCGGGACACCCTACTAGTAAATGTAGTATTTAAATAAGATAAAATGGAGGATACTAACTAGGCTACTTAGAGTAAAATATTGCTCGTAATTTTTTTTAACATCATCAGAAAAAAGATCGGCTTTTAATTTTTGAAAGATTTTTAACCTAACGTGTAGCCTTCGGTCGACGAGGAATTCTCAATAATCTAGTTCTAATAATCCAGTAACTCCATTCAGTTTATCATAAAAACGTTTAACAATTCCAGCTCCTCTGCGCTGCATGTGGTCTAATTTGACAATCAAATGCGCTTCGTGAGGATCCCATGTATTAGTAGCATATTCCAAGGGAGTATTAACTAGGGAAATATAAAAATCGCTCCTTAGCCCCCTCGTCGCATTTCCCCAATCGCCTTATTTTTAACCGTAACTTTCTGCTAGTTTGTCCGCATATTTCCCAAATATGTCCATATATTCCCCGAAGAGGAGCATGGAGGCCGCTGACAGTGCCCAAATTTAGCGTTTATTTATTTTTCAATACACATCGCAACTATCCTGGAAACATGGAAATGAATATTAGAGCAAACGGTTAAAAGTCAATGGTTTTTATCTTCCCACCTATTTACAAATTTCACATTTTGCTCATTTCACATTCATTCATTTTTTTCCTGGTAGTGGAATAGACCGCTGGAGTAATGAGTGATACACTCCAAATAAGTTACGGCTCCACCACTGTACAAATGTCTGCGCCTCTATCCACCATTCGATTCATAATTTCTAAAAAAAAATGAAAGAGTCTGAAAGTTTGTCGAGTGAGCTGCGTGTCATGCCCCTCCTTTGGCGAGGGAAAAATTAACGAAGGGCGCGGGTGCATGAGCTTGTCGGCATATGGGGAACTCTTTCGAAAAGAGGAGGGCTAAGTCATGGTGGGATTCCCCCCAGACACCCGGAATGGCCATTCATTACGTTCACTCGGTTTGCGCAATCCGTCAAGACCCACTCTCATCTTGGAAGGTCAAGGGAGAGGGTGCGAAACAGGCGACCTTTTGCCTCGGCCACCGCTCTTATTCGTTCATCGCGCGCGCGTGTTTCCTCCCAGGTTCTTCACAGGATTCTTCCTTTTAAATAGACGGTTCTCGGCCAGCTTTCGTGTGGAGTGGCAACGGCATCGAAAAAAAGGTCCCGCTGGCATCTGTCGCCGAAGGAAGAGAGCTGCTGCAAACGGAAGGGTCGAAGCCCGACAGCTGGCAGCCTCGATAGGACCGCGGGAGTAGTGTAGGGGAGGGGGGATGGTGGCTGGGAGGGGCGGGGGGAACGAGTTGCGAGAAGGGAGAGAGAGGGAGAGAGGACAAGAGAACGGTATATTAAGGACAGGAGGCAGGGGTCGATCACATTCCATCATGCGTGTCGTGTAGAGCACTGGAACGGGGCATGGGAAGAGTGGGAGGGAAGGTTGGATCTAAAAGTGCCGACCGACTGCAGTAAACTTTACCCTCGCAATTAATTCACGGAGAGTAAGGTACATCCCGCCCACTAAAATACCTTTATCTAATAGAGGCTCTTAAAGGGAAAGCAAATCCAAGCCCGCAATATTCCGTTGTGTGCGGCGAGAGGATATTATGTGCCTCTCCTGAAGTACAACGAAGTCTTGAGTAATGCAGACATGATGTCCGCCCAGGAACCTCATGAATGGGATCCGATTTTTCCCTCAGTGCACGTCCAATTTTCGGGAACTGGATATTTGTGAAATTGTTACATCTGTGAAATTTGATTATTATTATTGTGACATTTGATTCTTTAATGTGGTGAGAAGTTATCTGTGCAAGCCGTAGATAAGGAAATAATTCCTCCAATTTCATTGGCTATAATAGGACTTTTTGGCCGCCACCTTAATACTTATAGTTCTTCATAATGAGTTAGCGATTTATCCACTTTTGGCTTCAATAATTCGCTTCTATAATTCGATTTTTTCCTGATTTTTAGTCTTCTCATTACATCATAAACACGTAGTGCACAATTAGAATAGGATAGGTGATGAAAAATGTTTGCGAAACTTAAATATCATCGCTTGTCAACTTTTCCCATGAAAATTACAACTAATATACTCACATTCACGACGACTAGACATGAACGGTATTAGCGAATTAATTATTAACTACCCGTCTCAAATTCAGTCGTCACATAAAATGAATGTGTGTTTTGTTGAACCTATTACCTGATTGCTTTCACTGGAAAAATTATCTTCATCAGGAACACACAGAGAAGACTCCTCAATCATAGCACCTATGTAAAATATCTGCAAAATCTTCATGGCGTGAACTAAATTCGCATGCTCCACGAACACTTGTTTAATTTAAAGTGTTATTTACCAAAGTAAACCTAAGTTATAGGTTTAATATTTAATGAACCCAATAACAATTCTATCTTATGATACAAAAAATGATTTACCTACTGCACCATTAATATTATAGTACTTAAAATCTGGGGCTACAATTGCAATTAACGGATGTATTACACAGCAATGCATAAATGAACCTACAATTAGGTCAAATGAACCAATTAAGCATCGGTTAAGGCGAGTCATGGAGGAGTAGTTCGCCTGCAACCTTCTATGTGAGCAGGGTTAGAAAGTCGTCATGTTGCTAACATAAGAGTTATATGTTATAAAATATTGCATGCACTAGCATGGGAGAATGAAAAACTGCAATTTTTAACAAAGAAAGCAGAATTTGATGATATATTTTTAAGACTAGTTATATACGTGAAACTAACAGCGCATAGTACTTCAAAATAAATTAAATATCCAGGTCAAATTTTCCGCGCTTCCTTATTTCTTTTTTCGCGTTTCATCTATGTAAACACAACTGGAGGTGAACTCGAGAAGAGATTATTATATCTGGCTAAATATTCAGTGTGATTTGTACTAATTTATACGATCGTTTCATTTCAAAAGGCTGAATATATGCAGAATCGATGATAAGGGAAGCTTTACAATAATAGTCTATGAATGGGCGGTGGTTCATCCGCGTCCGGTAGAGGGAGTTAAAGGATGAAGATAAAACCCGATGGAAAAAATGGCTTGAACAGTTTCCCATAAATTCTACCTACATGTACGAATGGCGGTGATGTCATATAGCTTCGAGAAATATTGAATATTCCGAACATTTCTCTAATCAACCTTCTCGAGTAGGAAGCCCTAGTCATTCAATGGCATGCTTCTATTGAAGGTCGTTTGCCCTTCACCATCTGCTCAATCAGATGCACGTAAATAAATCCCCAGGGAATTTTTGTGTGTGCCCGTTTAGCATACCTGTTGTCCGTTCAGAGAGCGAACATGACGCAGGGATTCGCTGAGCCTGATATTTATGTGAATATTATTTTATCGAAGGTATTTTTAAGAGTTGGCAATGATGGAGGTTTTTCCGAAATGAGCGCGCGTTTTCAAAAGCTATAGAAATAATTGACAGACATACATTTTGACTTGTTTTTCATTCATACCGTTTGATTGAGTAGAAATAAATGGCCACGGAAGAAAGTAAAAAGTATGCATGTTGTTTCCATGAACCCATTTATTGCTGCTAGCAATACATTTGCACACTGTTACATGGAGTTATCTTTTGTGTGCAGATAAGAAGGTAATGCATTTTATTAGAGTTAATGAAAGTTTTTACACCCTGGTTATAATATATTTCTTAAAATTAACTATTTATTCACAATCAAACTGGCTTAAAATAATTAAAACCAAAGATCGACAACACTAGAACAATTTATCAGCTTAAGAAGTTAACATATTTGTCACTGTCCGCCCACTCAGAATACTTTACTCGAATTTTAGTTACCATCAGACAGTTTATGAAATTAAAGAGATGAAATTGAATTTTACCAGCAGCTTTACATGGTCTAAGTAAAAAAGTAAAGTATATCGAAAAATATTGTTACCCGAGCGTTGTATTGGGCAATTATTCTGATTCCTTATCGTTCTCGGGAAAAATTACATTTTAAACCTATCCGTTCATCAGATTATCTCTTTGATCTTCATTTGTGATCTCGCCTACCGCTGTGCAATGGTGTTAGGAATATATTTTTAACATAACCAGAAAAGGGATCGGATTTTAATTTCTCAGTCAATTGTCTTAGAATAACACCTTAAACCGTAAATTACCTGCCTACTCATATGAAAGAAAATAAGAAATGCTTACAGGGATGAGGGGTTAGCAGGTGGACATTGATATTTCTTGTTCTTCTCGAAAGCATAAAAGGAAAAAAAAGCAACATTTCCACAAAATGAATACCTGGACCATTCCTTAAGGACTTTCAGGGGTTGCGAAACTCTGGAGGCTGCGCCAATGAAAAGAGACGAAGGGTGAGTTGGGCAGCCTACCAGGATTCCGACGCCGCACTGGTTCAATAGTAACCGAGCGTCTCGCGCTGGAGAACATGTGAACCTGGTGTTTGACCGCCGCCAATCCACCCGCATGCGCTCGCAATGGATCAGGGGCGAGGGGTCGGAAAGCTGGCGGGCGGCGGGGGAGCGGGGGGAATTGACCAGGTGTGCACTTGCAGGGTGCATGTGTGCCGGGCGATGGGCCACGGGGACAGCGAGAGGGAGGAAGAGAGGAGTTTGGGCAGGGGCCAGAAACACTGAGGTCACACTCTGCCACTCCCCAGCCGCTGTGGGGGAGTACTTAGTGGGGTCGTGGACCTCAGCTCCCCCAACTGCCTCCCTCTCCGCCCCCCTCCCACCCAACCCTCTGTCCCTCAGCCCTCTCGTCCACAGGGATCATCCCTCAACGATGGGTCTGGCTCACCGTACGAAAAAATCGGGCACCTACTGTTCGTTGGCTCGATATACCGGATTATTACGGCCGTCACCGTAGTGTGCGACCAGCCAATTTCGCTCCAAACAGAGAAACCGATTCTTTTTCAGCAAAAGTCCGGTATTTCTTCGTGGAACCCCAGCTATTCTCAAATTCCTTACCGGCACAGCATACTACTGCATTAATATTTCACTAAAATTTCCGATTTAAACCATCAGAAACAGACCCTCCTTTTCCCAATACTCTCTTTTACATTTCCGTTTCGGGTGCAGTGATATGACTAACACAGATGTCATGTCCTCACCACTAGAATCGTAATCGACTTTCGTTGAAGTCAGTTTAAAGAACGAGAGTGAAATGAATCGAAATGGTCTAAAATAAAAGGTGACGTTCTTCACTGGATACGCCCAGTGAAATGATGTCATTCCAATTGAATTCCAATAAAAAAGATTAGCTGTAATGCATTGCTGTAATGCTTCTTATTGAACCAACACGTTCACTTAAATGCAATCGAATAGCCAATGTAGATATCGGTACACGTCATCCCTTGATAATATTTTCGTATTCCCTTGAAGCTGTAAACATTAGAAGTAAAAATATATCCCCATGTCGAAGTACAGAATAATAAATTTGAATCCTTCAAAAACGCATCCGAGCGAATTGATGACTGAAAAAATGTTGTATAGTGATACAAATATGAAAAAAATTCACGGGCCCAAAGCCAAGGAAACGAAGCAGGCAGGGATTTATTTGCCTTCTCAAACCCACCGGTTAGCGAGCCCCAATGCAGCGTAATCCGTTTCACACGTAGGCAAAAGATCGTTGCGGTGACACTCAAACCAGCACCGTGAATCCTGTCCTTTTTCGTTCGTCTCCGCCCCCGCATCTGCCCACTCTCACCCCACTTCCGTGTTCCAAACCCTCGGACGATCCCCA
>LYUA01001804.1:58926-69457 GCA_002093875.1 Calopteryx splendens | reverse complement strand
CAGCCGCCGACGCCCCCTCCCACGACCCTCCTGAAATTCCTCGGCCTGATTAAAAGTCTCAAGCCCCGATGCTCATTCGTTGCACGCGAAGCGTTACAAGTGCTTCAGTCAAGGGATTGAAGGCATGAGAGAAAATTATTATTAATCCTACAATTTTGTTCTTAATGTTTAAGTGTTTGTCGCAATCGTCTGCAGCCGTCATTGCAAAAAATCCTAATGTTCGAGGTTTCGATTATGATGCTCATATTTTACATCTTTGCGCAAATAAAATGAATGGTCTGATGTTTTTATTGGGGAAAAAGTCGATGATAGTATAATTCGCAGGTCTATTTTTTTTCAGTACCTATTAATTCAATACCACGCAATGAGGAGATTTTTTGCCTGCAGTAATGAATTTCAAGCCAGTTCAAATTTTACGAACTTTGGAAGGCATACAACAGAGTTTTGCAATGCAAAATCATGGGGAATTCTAACCAGAGAGAGAGAGAGCTTGAAAATACCAGCAGGGGATGCCTAAATAACAGATATTGGCTTAAGAAAACAAAAGAGATTAATTAGCAACTGACCTTCGATGGTTGTGATAAAGTAATGAGTCACTACTCCTACATTTTCCGACCACTGCGCAACAAGCGAACTATGAGATACAGCACTAAAAACTGAAATCCCAAAAATCTCCTTGGGAGAGTGTAAACAACGGTCCATTTGCTGATTCAACCTTCATAAAAACCGCAACTTGTCCACATTTTATAAAAAGAAGAACGACGCCACGAATTTAAGTCGAAAAGTTCTCATTCCACCGCACGTTTCATTCGTGTCCTTTCGGAGCAGCCGTTTCTAAAGTTCATAGTCAATCGATGTGAGTCCTAAGATGAATGGATAAATAAGCAAGGTAATTACTAATGAGCTTTCTTATACCATCGGTCATTGATTCAACAAAACGGTGACGAATCTCCTCACGCACCGAAGCTTTATTCCACGTCATCTCCTTAGCAGAAGCCTCGATGGGTTAATCCCATTTTATTGCAGTTTGGTCGAGGAGGTTGCACAGTCGGAGACAGAGCAGAACGATGCGGCGACGGTGAAGTTCTCTCGGTTGCCGACAACACTTTCTCTTTCCTCAATCTCCTCTCTCCACGTCCACGTCGTGGCTTCGGATATCGCGGATATCGTGCCGCGATTTTCTATTTTTTTTGTAATCCAAATCAATGACCTGGAGCCGAGTGCGGGTTCGGGAAACTTTTGAGTCGGGGGACCCGGAAGACTTTTAGAAAGAGGGGCTTAAAGCACGTGCAGTTTCTAACCTAAACGATGATTTATAGTTATCTCTGCTTAGCGTGTCGGAGCAAAAGATGTCCAAGCGCCGCCGCCCCTACATGCGAATGGACTGTGCATAAAGGTCGCGAAAAAGGATGTTGGTTCAAAATTCCTTAAAAATCAAGTGGATGCATGTTTCAGCCAAATGTAAATTTTCCAAAAATGAATCGATTTCTGGACTCCATGAAAGTGCACACATTATGTATTTATTTAGGATAATGTACTGGAAAAGCTTGCAGTTACACCCCAAGTAAGATAAATTTTGAAGTAGCCAATTGAATAATAACATCAGTTGGTAAAGCTTTTGGCATAAAATTATTTTAATCTATTCCATTCAGATGCAATACATTCTGATCGACATACTCTCATGCAAGAGGGATAACATTTCTGTGTTTCACAATATCTGGCTTTAAAAATCTGGTGGAAACTGGGACATTGACGTAGCCATCTCAACGGAACGTTGGCTTTCAAACGTTTCAAAAAAGAAGGAAAGGTATTTTCAAAAGCATTTTGGTTCAGTCGCTTCTTACTTTAAAAGAAAGACTCATTTTAATTCATTTTTTTTAATTTTAGCCATCATTGCAGTCAATGAACTGAACTCTTTAATCTAATCTTTTATTACTATACGAAACTGTTATCATGTGCACACCGATTTAGAGCCTTTCAAAAAAATAACTGATTTATAAGAAAATGAAGGCACAATATCTATATTCGAGTCTCCGTGGGCACACGGACAAAGGGTGTTGGCAGTAGTTACCTATTTAATATATGGGTCTGAAACTTGGGATCTGTGTATCTTACCTAGGGGTTCATCCTATGATGATGTTTAAGTGTTTCAATTCCATTATCAAGAGATTTTCGCAAAGGAATACTCTTACATATGAAATAATATAAATCATGGAGGTGTTTAAATGCATTATTATTGTACCTAATGGTAATTAGGTCTTTTTTGTAGATTATTCTCACCATAAAGTCAACGCTGAGCTTTGCTACCGTGAGCAGAAATTA
This sequence comes from Calopteryx splendens, assembly GCA_002093875.1. NCBI lineage: Eukaryota > Metazoa > Arthropoda > Insecta > Odonata > Calopterygidae > Calopteryx > Calopteryx splendens. The sequence goes on along the minus strand of LYUA01001804.1, from coordinate 67,135 downwards.
TTCAACCACAGCCGACAATTTGACACTGTAGGACCTCTGTGAGAGTAATATCTATTCCATCAGCGTTCTAAATCCAAAATATTGCCACACGCAATATCGTTATTCGTCTGTGTTCGCACTCGCGACTTACTTTGGGTCGAATGCTTTGTTCGAAATAACCCCAGAAACGACATAAAGAGTTAAACTGAATTTACTGTGAACATTTGCAGCGGTGTAATTACAAATGAAGTGATTTAGAAACAGACGCCCTCCTATGAGGGCTGAATTCGTCTACCGTCTGAATGGAACGCACTGAATTGCCTTTGTTGAAGCATGCATGTATCTGTTGCAATTTCACGACCGGATTAATGAGGTACAATTCGCTACCCTTTGTTACTCTTCAAGCAATGTCACAAATATCTTCTCACACTAATCCCAAGGAACAATGCGAGCGGAAACATTTCTTCGACGCATTGCGCCGGAATGTTGCGTCGGCAAGGCTAATCGACACCCCTCCACTCAACGCCTTCATCCGGTTCCATATGGAAATGGGTTATGCAATTTCGCAGGCATCAGCTCGCTCCTATATACGCCTGAGGAAGCCATTTCACTGTGCAAAGAAAACGTATGCAACATGTAAGTAATAAAGGTGGGGCCGCCTCTCTCGCTCATTAAACAACTAAGTACTGCACATATTCTACACATGCACTATTTCAATCGCAATTTTTAAATATTGCTAGATAGAGGTCAATTAGAGAAAGGGCAGGACGAATGAAATGAATCAGACTTTCTAGAGAAGAAAATCCTGGACTAATATTTTTTTAATTAGGTACTGTGGAAAAATAATGTTTAAAAAGACTCCACTGAATTGGCTGCCGAAAAAAATCGGCTTCGGGGGGAAACTGACTAATCCTTCCATTAAAATAGAATATCTATCACATTTTTATAGCAATTGTTGGCAGGGCTTACGCGTTCAATACATTATTTAAAATAAAATCATTAACTGGATAACATTACGTAATATTTCAGTATTGGTAGACAGGAGAAAGATGGAAGTATTTCTGGTAACTACGACTCAAGAAGACAGATCGTGACCAATTAACGTTATTTGCTCTTTTAATTGATATGGTACACGTTTTTTGCTAGCATAAAATCCATCAAATTATTCTTTTCTTCCTTTGTTTCAACATCCGGTACTTAACATATGCATATGATAGCAACAGTGTATATGACTTTTCACATAGACCAATTATATTGACCATAAAAGTTTATAACCCAATTTAACTTTACCACCGTTAGTAACTACTACAATACTATTTTTATTCGTAGTGATGACAGCACTAAAATGTAAATGGTTTGCTTTGAGTAGACATACATTCTTGGGAACAAATATATAGCCGTTCACTAATTCACTGGTGGTTGAAGAGAAATCCACTTTTGTTTCCAACGTTTCATCAACACTTATTATTAAAAATTGTCTCTTCATTTAACCGATCGATTGCTTTAATATTGACATCCGTATAGTGTTTACCTCCATTTTACAGAATTTACTGCTTGAATGGGATTTAAACATTTCAAACGGTGTTTCTACTGACTATACCGGAAATTCTAACGCCAATTTCGATTTCTGACCCTTCCACAGAGGACAAAAACCATTTTCGATCTACTGCCACTTTCAAGCGGTGAAAATGTGTGGGAATATTTTCCTTCCGCCACACAACATCAAGGTAAACTCCTGAGCTTCATCATCGTGTCCTCATTCCGTCAGAGCTAAGAGGAGACGTGAAATTCGGATGAAGGACCCTGCCACCACTCCTCGGCGGTATCCGGTGGACTATTTTTGATTCATTTGAATTCGATGAAAAACTTTCAGGGGGTGATTAGGAAATTACCGGTTACTCAACAGGAAAAAAATATCACTCGCATCTAACATCCTTTCGAGATGCTCGTTCTAGAAATTGCGAGTGGTTCCCATGATTGGGTTCTCGCAAAAAAAGGGACGCGGGAAAGGAAACATACCCGAAATATACTTTTATACAACGGCTGATGACGCCACAAAGTAATTTAGCAAAATGAAGAGCATCCAAAACCATTAATAAGAAATAGTTATACCCTGGATTTTTAGGTTACCAGACAAACAAAATATCGGTCAATATACAATTGAAATTAGACTGCACCATAAAGTCTAATTTCGATTGTTGTGTCAATTGTAATTGTCGAGTAATAATTAAATGTTTAACACAAAAACGATTTTTTTTACCAATACAATACATTAAACTCCTTATAAATGAAATGAAAGGTAATGAAGGTAACTCAATGATTTTCGTGAAACCTAAAATATTTTTTTCCCCAACTGTCTCTGTGAGCTTTCACTGTGCTTGAACAACGAAGGTTAAAGTTACGCGGACGTTCTTAAGAGCGCAACCATGGAGTACAATGAGGAAATAACGCATATCTATTTGAAATTCACACGAACATAATATTTCACTACCAGCATAGTTTTATAAACTATGAAACCATTCAGTTAAAATCTGTCAATGCCACTTCCAACGGTCAAACCTTCATCTCCTTCAACCACCATGTTTCGGTCGCAGTTACGCTAGTGCTGATGAAAGAACCCGGGTAGTGAAAACTCGGATTTTCATTACCGGGATTCCCACACCCGCTCGACGGGTTTCATTCGGCTACCGACATGTCGGGTCGGGTGGAGAGAGAGGGTTTGAGGACACGAGCACCCGGGCGGGAGAGACGGGTTGCGAACGCGGGTTTCCACAGCACTAACTTAACCTGCATCAAAAGCGGTTCGTATCGACATTCCGTGTCCCTCCACTTGCTTCATAACTCTCCTTCCGTTGCGAAGCGGACTTGCTTTGACATTCCGCCTTGCGTAGAGACTACCCGCTTTCACAAGTAAATAAACAGATCCGTTATAGTCCAACTTTCAATCTGGGCTTCATGAGAGACCTAGGTGCACATGACTGATCCGCAAATCGGTGTCATGAGAGAAGAGAGTGCATTGGTTCGGCCTAAAAGGGAGTAGGGCGCTAACCCTCCCGTCCTTTTCTTCTCACTCCTCCCTTACCTTCCACGGGAACTTGATCATTGTTGAATCCTCCGAGTCATTATGATAAACGCGGGTCGCGGGGCATCGAAGGACGACACCTGCTGAAGTTAATGACCGGTGGCAATGCCCGCAGTAAAAATAAACGCAGGGCCCAGGAAAGGCGGTTAATTGACCCTCTTATGTTTTATAAGTCGCCCCCCCCTCTTTCCCAAACTCCTCCCTCCCCTGAATCGTCCCGTTCGCGTCTTTCGATTGGATTGACCCACTTACAGGGAGCCTCCCCATCCGGACGAGACGGCAGATAGGCGACTTCTTCAAAAAAATAAATAGGATTGAAAAAATAATAATAATAAGGTGGAATGAGCAGGACGGGGAATGGGAGAAGAGGTGGGGAGGATGGCGGGGGGGGGGAAGAGAAGAGAATNAGGGGTGGGGGGGGGAAGAGAAGAGAATAATCATCCCATTGGGACGCTTGGTGCGCGAAGTGATGCCAACTCTCCCCCCGAGCTCTCCTCCCTCCTCCTGTCTAATTGAATGCTCCGCGGATGGAATGGGATCCGTGGGAGCAGCATGGGGTGGGTGGGAAGGGGGTGCAGGATTATAGGATTGGCAGGACGTGTTGGCTCCCGGGGCCGTTCATTTCCTCAATTTAAGAACGGACGACTCCGACCCGAATATGTGTATAAGCCGCGCCAATAATGACGGCCCAATATCCGAGGAAGGAAATGGGAGTGTCATTACGTGAGCCATTATGTGAAAACTTTTATGACCCACGGCCAATATGTAAGTTGAAATTCAAAATTTGCTGGTGCTAAAAGATTTAGCTTCGGTGGAACTCAGCCATTGCTCCACAACTTCGTACTGCACGTCTGCGCGCAAGTTTGGAAGGAAGCTCCTATTAAACTTCGTAAGGCTATAAACATATTTTTGATATCAAACAAAATTGCAACAGACAGTAAATAACTGTAACTAAATATTGCTTATCGCGCTTTTGCACAGTTAGTGCCAGCGTATTTACTATACTTACTACGTTTGTAAGGCTGTTCGAGCTATTCCGTTGGTGAAATGTGCAAATAAAAAGGTAGATGTGGAAAAGAACGAGCCATTAATGAAAAATGGGAGTTTAAAGTTAACACATTTGGAAAATTTAAAAAAATAAAATAATGCGAAAAATGTCATTCGCGGTTGGCTAAAAGTTACCACCGAAATGAAACATTCAATACCATAAGAATATCATTTGGTGGATAAAAGATTTCTTTTCAAATACTTATTGCATACGTCGTCGTAGTTGGTGTTTGCTCCAATAGGTGTTTCCCAGGGAAGAGATATCGGTCTTCTTTTGTTCCTTCTTTACACCAACGACATTAACTCCGTGGTGAATAATAAAATTCATACTCTGTCACTAAATGAGACCTTTGCTCCCCAGAGGATATAGTAACATTAACTGACGACCTAAATTCAATTCATGACTGGTGCAACACTTGGCAATTGGAACTAAACTTTGATATGTGAGTTGAGAAAAGCTTTTGGAAAGAGATTAGTTCTCCATCGACCGCTTTCGCCATAGTTCTACATCAAGCGCCTTCGCCGTCGACCAAAGATGCCAAAATATAAAATTTAGAATTTTAAATAGGTACTTGTTTGTTCCACTTACTCCCGGTCTGTCTTGGGGTAAATATCTTCGGAGTTATGCGGGAAAGCTAGCAGAAAACTAGGTTTAAGCAAAATGGTACTTGGAAAATATAACGAGAGTGCAAGAATACGAATTTATCTTTCTGTAGTAGGACGAACGAGATTATGCTGTTAGAATACGGGTTTAATACGAAGTAGACTTGATTGCCGAATTAGATCGCGTCCAGCGAAGCAGAACTAGAACTGTAACACGTTGCTATGATAAACTTAGTAACTGGATTATTAGAAGAACTAAGTTGGGAATCCATCTTCCAACGAGGGCTAATTAATAGGTTTAATCTCTTAAATAAATTAGAAGCTGGTCTCTTTTACGGTTATGTAAAAAAATACGAGTAACTTCCTGTTTGTCACCTACATTTGAGTGGCATCTAATTTTGACTATGCATGCCTGGCATGGAATCACCCCAGACAGAGGGGATTTGCTGGGGACCATGCATATGTAGATTCATAATAAGACGTTAATAAGTTAACGCCGTCTTCCAAACGATTCATTTTGGATCGACTTTATGGTATCGTTAAATCAAATAATGAGAAAAATCTATTTTCCATGATGAATTTAATGGAAATACATCAACGCCACAAACAAATATCAAAGATAAGGCACAAAGGTTTCTTATTTAGAACTTAGAACGTAACTGTAATCTTAAAGGGAGAAATATTTTCTTTCAAAATAATACAATAGGTACAAACGATTTTGTTCGGAAAAGTAAACTTATCAGGAGGGGTAAGGTCTGAAGCCCAAATTTAGGGGATTAATGAAAATAAATTAATCACAACGAAAGTAAAAATAACTAAGAAATATTTATATTCCTGGTTTCAGAATAACATAAGTCAAAAAATAATTTACCTACATATGATGTGTTTGAACTATACTCAAAAACTATTTCAGGGGGGATATTTAATCACCAATTACATTTGAATTTATTAGCGTATTTATGGGTGAAAATTAACATTTTGTTTGTTGAAATAATGTAGCATTTAGTAAGGCGAGACTTAAATTTTCCACGAAAATGGCCACAGGGTCAACATATTAATGTTTTAATATACCTACTCATGAATACAACATTGTATGCAGCTATATGAGGGCATTTAATACACTGATTCATTGGAACAGCTGAGTTTGCGAATCGGGCGTGGAAATAAATACATAGTTGCTTGCCTAAGAGGAAGACTCGCCTTAGGGGTAAAAAATTAAACATTTTCTCCTGCGCCAAGAGCGTTTGACCCACTTACGTGGCGATGTTTTTGTTTGTGTTTGACCAAACTGCTCGCGCCCTTGGGGTCTCGCTGACGGGTGATCTTTGGTTTGCGTTTAACGTGTAGGAACATATGATTACAAACAAACCATGTCTGGGAGATCACACAATCGCTGGCCAGCTCAGCGCTTCCTCGTGTCCCCTTCAAATCAGTGGGTCAGGAGGGCAGGGCGGGCGAGGGAAAGGCGAAAGGGTCGAGGCGCGGGGTCGGGGGAAGACGGCGGGAAACGCGTTTTGTAATCTACCCTATCGCGCCGTTTGCGCCAACTGCAAATGCAAATACATCCCATATTCCTTGTTATGGGAGATGGTTATCACTTTACGCGAGGAATTTACGAAGAAACGAAATTTCACGCACAAACTGCGGTCACGGTTCTTGAATTACGCCCGAAGATTGCGTGAGGATGTTGATGAGAAGACCTCCAGGAAATCTCAAATGTCTGAAAATGAAAAGTGCGCATCAACATTGGGAAAATACGATCGCCAAAGTTTGGGGAAAAAAAAACGATCGTGGGTAAAGGGAGGGGCTGGGAAAGGTGGGCCAGTCACGGCGTGGAAAAATTGTCCGGCAACAGACGACTTGAGGCATTTACACGTCACCTTGGAATAAAAGAACCTTCTAATTGACTGCCGAAACCGCTGCCCTGCACCCCTTCAATACGCTAAGTGCTCATATTAAATATAATACATGCTAAATAGTTTCGAGAATTTTCAAAGTCGACGAACCCATGTGAATGTTTAGAGAACCATGCCAAAATCAACTTTGCTCTCTTCCAGACAAGCAAAAAGTGTGGGTACAAGAATAAATGATATAAATAAATGACTGAAATGACATCGGTAATTCATATAATTCAAATAAATGTGGTTATTCATGTAATTCTTATCACTGTCAGCCATCATCATTGAAATGGAAAAAATGGAAAGACTCACTGATTGCAACACTAAATCTAGCCTTCATAAAAAGTTATCGCAACCTAGATTTTTCTGCGATGCTCGCCAATTTTATGAAGACTCGGAGGCCAGATTTGAATATAAGTAGGTCTTAATTCGAATATCATTGAGGGGGTCAAAAAGGGTAGGTAAGTTTTCCTTAAGTTGTCCTAACCCAACGGGATGCGGGACAATGAATTTCATCTTCCCTCCGTCACGAACCCTATACGAGAAACGGAAGTCGTCTGAGAAAGCCCTTGCGCCATTTCGGAGGAGTGACTTTGCGAGTTTTCTCACCTGGCTCCTTCCTCTACGCCCCGGAGAAAACGTGCCCTTTGAAGTACTTAGACTTTAAATCCGAAAACAAACGCCTCTTTTTCTGCTCATAAAAGCGCATCCATACGCAAATATAGCTTTATGGCATGGATTTCGGTACTATTAGTTCCCAAGAACTAGCAACTGAGTCACAATCATCACCACACTCGACGATGAGATAATTTTCGTCAGCATCTAAAAATGATCGCAATGCCCCGTGGCTTGATTGCCCCGCCGCCGCCGCCTCTCGGTCTTGGGGACGATCTCCGCACTTCTCGTGCACCACCACATTATCTAAGAATAAGAATAATCAGGACGATGAAATAAGGAGAAGGAGCGCTCCCCCGAGGCATAGAAACGTCTTACACCCATCCTTTTTGCAGACCAACGAATATCAACCCCGGACCGATACAAGATGTGTTCTATTGATAAATTGGCGAGCATACAAAACAAAGATCAGTTGGCTCCTTCTCACATTAGTGAGCTTTCTTCAATCAAAGCGACAATCCTCGCTTAGGCATCGCTCGAAATTAATACCCTACGTTTTGAATAAGATCTATAATTCTTTACTATAAACATTCGTTATTTATCATTGACATAAATCTTGAGGAGAAACTATCTTGTCAGTAGATTGGAATACCAAGGTATGTGATATTCCCTAGGTTGATATCCTCGTAAACAGAAATATCGATACATTTTGGCATGAGTAGATGAATTATTTGTTTGTTGCACAGTAAATAGATCATCCGATACTAATTTATCAGCCAGAACAGCGGATTTCGATCCGGACCTGTATGCTCACCCTTTGACTAATGTAATTTTATTTGGGGACTCTTAAGTTTTTCCATCTACTCAACGAGCCTCAACGTTACGCTCTTGATTCCAGTGATATTTTTTCATTAATGGGTGAAGACTCCAGTAGCACAATTACCATTGAGCACGTTTTGAATACAGTCTTCTGACCGATTCTCTC
>LYUA01001803.1:28796-42911 GCA_002093875.1 Calopteryx splendens | reverse complement strand
ACCCCTCAGCCCCGAGAATAAAAACTGATTTGCAGAATTCCGCTCTCTCCAACTCTGCATGCGAGTGGAGAGTGCTCACGAGGAAAAGAAGGCATTTAAGGCGGAATTTGCGACGACGAAGGTGAATCCGGACGACCCCCCCTCTCGAGAGAGAAAAAAGTCCTTTGCACGAGTTACACGAGTCGGTTCACACCGATGCACGCCGAAGCGGCCGGACGTGACTAGGCCAAAAGGATACTCATTACCCCCCCCCCACACCCTCAAACCTTTATATTTTTTAGTCCGAGCGATGGGATTCCTCCACATATGCGGAAGTGGACTCGCTGTGAAACCCTATTAACATTTGAAACGAGACTAAAAGATAACTACAGAAAGAGAATCAACAAGGACAATTTGAATAGGTTGACGTCCGTCTTTTGAAGAAGAGTTCCATCAACGGTCAAAATGATAAGAGTGGACAGAAATTTAACATTTCACTGAAAATTCTGGGCTGTTGAGTCAATCGATGTACCCATACTACATTCCCATTAGCATTTTTAAATTTTCACATAAAATACATATACTATTTACAAAATGACAACGCACAAGTGATCTTGAAAAAGTAATTCTATGAATATCAACGGTTATGCAGCATATAATTTAAAACTTTATTAAATAAATAAAAGTCCTAATTTTTCCGCTTTGAAATGGGGAGAAAAGGAGCACTCAACAGTTCTAATTTGCTTTTTCCCATTCTGCCGCTCTCAAATCCAACAAACTTGTTGGATATTGCGGTGACCAACATCAATGGAACCAATATTTCGGCAAAATTAAAATTTCACAGAAAATTAAAGTCAAGAAATACATTACCGCCTCCAGAAGGCGGGAATGTATTCCCATTTTTCAAAATATGCACCCACTCCCTAAAATAAATATCCGAGTTAGTTTCAATATTATAAGTACGACAGACACGCTTAGGAATAATGATTTGACACAACGAATAATTACGCACTTTTCATAATAATCACAGCAAGCGAAGCGAATAAGAGTAAGGAATGACGTTTGCGATGTCATTTAAAAATCCAATACGGGTAGAGAGAAAGCATAAGACTAGAGTTAGCTAAAGAGGTAAATTCATGTAACTTCATGAAAAAAAATTTGATTAGTCCACATAGGATCCCATGTAGAAGAAACAATTTTTCGTGTTAAATATGAATCGTTTCCACTAAGAGCAACAATTTTATGAAATTTCAGACAATGGGGCATATTTTTTTACAAGAAATCAAAATTTAAGGCAAAATGTTGACTTGCAACAGTTTCTGAATATCAATTACCAGTAATTTTGCATTTAAGGAATTCAAGAGAAATTACTCATAAACTCACACATCTAAGCCCTAAACCCATAAAAAAAGACAACATTAACCAAATGGAATAAACTATCTAACCAGAGAAACCACTCCGAAGTCGTAAAAACTAGACCAGCTCTAATGTTAAGCAAATAAAACTAGATCAAAATCCAGACTCACATAATAGGATCAGTTTGGAAACAGGCCAGCTCTTAGATTTTCCTGCTGCTGCAAGCGACATTGGGCTCACCTGAAATGTTAAAGAGAAGAGAAATTATGATTCAAGTAGTTCAAATATAAACCATAATAAATGCAATATACACATTACACCCAGTTCAACACGTCAAACAGGTACACACGAATTTATAGCCGTTACCGTTATTACCTACTTCAGCGTTACTTCTGCGAAATAATTTTAAGGAATTTGAAACAATATGAACAAAACCATTATTGCTTCAACTAATGGGTTTACTGTGCAACCATATTAAGCACGCCTTTTAATCGAGTGTCAATAATTCTATGCACAATACATCTCATTCAACAGGTTTTGATCGCTTAGATATTCTAAGCTAAGTACCTACCTACTGCTCCTGATATAGCTAAGATCTTAATTGGGTACAAAAATCTGACAAGGAAAGCTTTCAACAAGTAACCTAAGGCTGTTATTTTTTACGAACACATTTTTAACAATAACATCAATTAACAACTCAAATATATATTTCAAGAATGTATGTTCACATGACAAGGAGCAAAAAGAGGAGAAACGAGTGCTCTTTTCAATTCAAGAGAATTCAAAACGATAATAGGTGCACGAATAACGTACCCGCTTGGATTGAGAGAGCACCAAGATGCACACCCCAGTGCCACACATGCTATTTAACTGCGCTCGGGCATTTGGACGTAGCTCACGTGAAGGAAGTTCAAATATTCCCACTAATAGTGGACCTTTTTAAGGCCGATAAGCAGGCAACTCTAAAAGTAACCGTTAACCCTGGCGATGGGAGAGGACCGCAGTCAAACTGATGCACGTGAAATAAATTCCATCTGCCGAGCGGCGGAACATGGCGCCGAGCGCATCTCTCTCAACTGATACCACGCCCTTCCACAAGGAAGAAAGGATGTCCGGCCGGTTGTCATCGCAACGGGCACCGCGAACGACGCTCGCGGGAGGGGGAGACCAGTTCGAATGGACATGATCTAGTAACTAACTAAAGCGTGTTCGCCGTAATTTATAGCTCCGAAACAAGCGGTAATCTTCTTTCTTTTCATTTAGCCATACTTTAGCACCGTACTGACCAGTCGGGAAGGAGTTTTCAGGCTCCGGCTCCAGTAAATTAGTACGAATCCGGCTCTGTGCATTCACGTCGTACACTTGATGTAGACTCGTATTAGGGTGGCTAGATAAAATAAATCCAACTGAACTGAAAATCGAAATACCATTTGCTGTACGATTACGATACTAAAATATACATCTACACTAGACCCAGCAAATAAGGCCGTGCCATGTGACGATATCTCTATACAATATCAACATTATTTTCATATCGACTAGGTCGATATGGACAGCATTATCGATATGGATCGATAAAGTCGATATACAATATGGAAGATATGAAAATGCTCGATATGGATGATATAATCGAGATTATAATATGACAGCTGGTATTTCCTAAACGTATTTAGCCAGTATGATTCATTTCCCCGCAATAAAACCACTGCGAAGAGGAGCCTCTTTAAAAGTCGCCACGAAAGGTGACAAAGAAGGTCATGAGGACATTCCATGTCACGAAAATTTTACCAGGTAACTGAAGGGAGAGAAAGTGTTAGTCTAGGGTGCGTGGCATTGGGAGGGGGTGTATCCATAGCCAGAGGGAGGGCGGGAGTCCCGTCTTGTGTGACCCCGTGATATGACCTTGCTTACGAGGGTGCGAGGAGAGAGGGTGGCAATGATAGGATTGGGCAGAATGGGTCTTTATCCCTCCCTTTTCCACCCCCTCCCACCCACGCCTCCCACTCTCCCCAGAGTCCCACGGCTCCCCTAACGCGCCACCCTCCTCCTCCGCGAGGAAATTCGTAAGAGGGAGGAACGGAGGAGGAGGGATGAGGGGTTCGAGAACGGAGATTGAGGGACCAAATGGCTGTAAGGGTGTCACGGGAGCAATTTTAAGAGTTAAGAGAGGAAAAGAGGCAACAGGACCCTGTAAGTACATGGTTATATCGTCGGTAGCCATTCAAAAACACTCTGATGGCAGGAATTAAGAGAGTATGTAATTATCGATAAGAGAGAGCAATGAGAATGTTCAAACGTAAAGAGAATGTCGAAAAACGAAAGGAGAATATTCATAGAACAAAATTTACTGATTCAAATGATTTTTAGAAATCGGTGCTACAAGCAACAAGTTTAGAAATTTTTTAAAAGAAAAGGCGGTGCTGTAAAATGGACTGTCAGGTAGGAATAAAGTCCCTGGTAAGAAAATGTTGGAAAAAATAAATGTAAAAAAGGCGGAGATATAAGGGACGATTGTATTTAATGAATCCAAAGATGATGGAAGCATGAAATATGGCAATATGGAGATTAGTTTTCACTAAGGTAGAATTAGAAATATCTCACTGCGAGTAATGCGTACCATCAGAGAAAAATCTTCTGAATGATATAGTTACTGGAGTACTACGAGAGATGGCTGTTCGGCAAATAAAAATAGAACCAATTATAGCGAAACCAGCAGATTTAGAGGAAGGCAGACCGGAGGATTACTTAAAATCTCCGCGTGGGTAGGTCGATATCTGAAAATGGGAGTGACGGAGAATAAATGGGTTGAAGAGATGCTAAGGGTACTGCAGGAGAAGTTTGAAGAAAAATACTGAAGGCCAATTAACACCAAAGTATTTTTTACTAAAGCCTATAGGAACACAGAAATAGCAATTAGTGGTGACTTAAGAGGCGGGGAAAGAGGAATGGGAAGAATGGGTCCCAATTTCTCCCCCCTTCTTCACACCCCTCCTCCCACCTTCCCACGGACACAAATCAAGGAAAAAAATCCATTTTTAATTACGAGTTTATCAACCTTTATCTAAAATAAATTGTGCGAGAGAAGAAAGCTTAATTTCTCTGTGGTATGTGGCATTTCTCAAAATTTACCCGGAGGGTCTAATCTACCGATATATTTTGTGCGGGACTACTAATTCACACCGCTTCAAAAATGAAAATGAGAGCCGCGTACCTTTCTTAAGGTAAAAGTCACTATTCACTCACATTATAATTTCTCCAATTATACCGTCATAATTACCTCTCGCAAGTATTTCACAGGCATCAAATTGGTCTCCCTTGAGAGAAACGACACACAGAAATATTGACGCGCTGGGCAATTCAATTGCTTTTTCCACAACGCGGTGTCGGAACGCACGGTGGTTGAGGTTGATACCGCGCCACTATCTCGTACCTCTACCCCAAAACCCCCCCCACCGGGGGCCCTCTCCTTCCCGGCCTCGCGCGCGCGCCGCCTTTTCGAGTGCCGTAAATCAATTTGCGGCCAAGTGGGACCCGATGACGCGGGCTTATGCAAATCTCTCCTCCGTCCCCACTTCTTCGGAAGACATTCGTGGAAGGGGCATGGCGGGGAGTGGAATAAGGAAATAAGGAAGGGGGGGGGAGGAGTTTGGCTGGATTGCACTTGGCTGATGGGACTGGGAGACGGGACGAGGACATTTTATATCTTCATTTTTGCGTTTGTAGGGTTTCTGAAGAGGAGGAGATGGGGCGAGAGTGACCGCGGTCCGGTTTCGTAAGATTTGGGATTAAATAGTGAGCAAAAAGGTAATTGTGTTCCCATATCAATTTTCCGTTAGAAATATACCAAAATAAAAACAATAATGAACAACATGAACAAAAAAAATATGTAACCACTAACAAAATTAAAACGGCGACACATTTATGACTGGACTATTGAATTCAAAAAACCTCCATAATATTATTAACATTATTTATTACGACACCTAATTAACAGCAAGCTCTTTTATGCGTCCACGAATTTATTAAACAGAAAAAATATTTTATGATTATATATTAACTAGACAGTAGTAAGTGTAACGATTATTTTTAAATGAGGTTGAAGATTAAGGATGTTTTAGAACACTGAGAAGGGATTTCCAAAGATGCGAGGCAATCTTCCCAAAGGCCACATTTTAAATGAGAACAGGGATTGAAAGGGGACGCTTTAATTTGATACTAGATTCTTGGGTAACATCTCTCCGCACGATTCGCCCGAGATCACATTCGGGAATATTAGAAACGAATGGAATAGAAAACAAATAATAACAAGAAATAGGCCGAAGCGAAGGTGCATGAAAGCATGATTTTATTGATCGGATGGCACGGATGGCAAAGGTGCTTAGAGATCAACAGTTACCATAAATATAGTAAAGACACTATGGTGATTAACAGAAAGCGGACTGTGAGAGGAAGAAGGTACCTACATTCTCGGAAAATTTTAATGACGGCGAAGAGACGAAAGAAGAAGAAGGATACAATCCAGGCAAAACGTGCGAAGCGTGCAAACACGGGACCGGGGAGACAAGGGCCAAGAGAACGGTCGAGAGCCATTATTTGAATCCTAAGCGAAAACAGCTGCGGAATGAGCATAGTCAGCAGGAAGAGACTGATGTTTGGAAGAGATTATCACGAACAAAGAGAAGAAGAGCACGCAATAAGTTAGAAAATTAAAGATAGCAAAGTAAGAGGAAAGGTAATCTAAACGGTGGCAGAAAAAATTACATTTCGTCCAGATGTGTCAGATTAAAGGTTCGCTACAAATGGGAAATCGTATTAAAGGCGAGCTAAAACCCACGGAACAAAAGTAAATGAAGTTGTATTCGAGGCAAATGGGAAATCTCGCAAGCTGTAATTAACCTGCGATGATAAAATAAACAGTGAAAAAAGCAAAAGACACAACGATGATGAAGAATAATAACAAGAATTACAAAACATTTAAGGTGGAAAACATGTCTCGCATGAGGAAAAGCATCCTGCGTTTGGGAGAACAAGAACCGAGGTAATGACAAATAAAAACAATGGGGTTTAAAAAAACTCCGCTTTCTGCCTCACCAAAAATTAATTAAACTTTCATCAATTTGGAATCTTAGGTAGACCTAAATCTAAAGTCAAGCACAAAGACATGTGCAGGTCTCATAACAAATAGCACCAAGAAACGATGGCACAGCACCGTATCGCACAAGTTATACCATGAAGACTTATTTATAAAAAAATATCCTTTCTCGTCAAGTTTTCCTTGCAGTTACAATACCACAATTAAAGGAAGCCCATACGAAACAATAATTTACAAAGCTTTACTACGGTTCCACGCCTTCAATGCAGCCATTTATTTCCCATCATTCCTTTTCCGTGCAATCAATTGTAATCGATGACCAGCGCAGATCAATAACTAATAATGGAACAAAATGTTTTGAGATAAAAACTTTCGCCCCTCTTTTTAGAAAAAAATCAATTTGGAAAACAAATTAAAAGAGCATTAATCATTTCATTTCCTTAACATCCTACATTTCCTCAAAATAAATCAAGTTAACTCGTCATTACTTTGTGCATCTACAGCAAACTCCAAGATACAAAAATCAGTATAATAATAACGCTAAAAACACATTAAATAAGCAATCACTAAGTTAATTACAGCTAAGATTAGAAAAGAAGTAACATCATTATTGTTCACAGAAAAACACAGTTTTCCACTGTTAATAATACTTTACTACAACCATGGTTTCGACGATGCTTCACCTTCAGGTCTTTGAGCAATAATCATGTCAACCTTTGACAATATCAGTCTAGTGGATCCACTCAATTGAAGGTGAACATCGTTTACATGAAAACCAGTACTACAAAAAGAGAGAGTTTTCCGTATTTATTACTCAACGTGAGTGAAAATTTCCTTTACTACTAACAATGGATGATTATCGGCACGGCACCTATTGCCCTTAACGAAAAATTAACGCAAGATATAAGAGCAATTAACTCTTACGCGATGAAGAGAACTGATTTAATTCTCTTTCCTTATCCATTACAAGTACACTCAAAAGAAATCTTTGATGCTGATTCTGTAAGATGGAGCAAATTTTCATATCTTTGAGTTTGCACAACGAAAGTAATATTGGTGCAAAACATTACTGCCACATTGATGCACATAGTTTGAAGTAAGGAAAGGACTTAAATGAATCTCCCCCAAGCTATTCTACACTAGTTAGGCATCTAAAGGGCGCAATGGTTGCTTCACTTTCAAGCCAACCTCTTCAGGAGAGACAAAGGATTCATCAAGTGTTCACCGAGGACCGATTTAGTATGGATGAGATCACTTTCAAGGCTCGCGTCTCTACTTAACACACTCTAATGGGCCTTGAGTCGCAGGCACGGAGTGATGGCCTCATTTCACTTCGGGCTCGTAAGCTCCCTCCCGTCACTGGCCCAAACTGAACACCAAGAAAATATAAAATCTCAAAATGACAGGTCTTTTAAATTGAGCACAACAGCGGTAGGTAATAGCATCGCGCTGCAGTAAAAACACTGTTAGCAACTCGATTCGAAAATAGAATGAGCCAAAATCAAAAAAATGAAATCTAAATATAGCGTCCCGCGGAGCACTCTCCAAGTGCCCAGAGGCTATTCGGTTTAAATAAGTGCTATCACTTTCAAAAGTCGGTCCGTAAATTGAAGGCCGCCAATAACGCCGCCACGGGATTTCAACACTTTGATCAACACCGGGATCCAGCCACCACTCTTGGCTATTATTTTCATATATTCCCATACAGGTAATGATATATATCCTATAGGTTATTTGGTCAATTTTGGTTTCATTATCGATATTCGTCATTTTATCCCATTCGTAATATTTGTTAACTATCCCATCCTTCGACATTTTTAGCCTGGTGGTTAACCGAGAGGCTTCTGGAGAAGTTCTAATGGAGGGCGATATGCAGATTCAAATCATTGGCTTGCAAATAAAATTAAATAGCCACCTCTAATGTTTCTTTACTGTATGTAATTTTTTTGAAGCTTTGACTCGTTAACACTGCCAAAAATCCTCGACTAGTCCTTTAAATTCCCAACGTGATTTTCGTTACAACTGTGAGTGTAGAATGCCAAAAGATAATTTAAAAGTTAAAAAGGCTGGGATCATGACGACAAACGACGATCAAACGACAGCAGCGCATCGTTCGCCTCGGTAACCATCAATTGCTGTCTCGCGTTCCGAATGAATGGGGTCAAGGATCCAGTTTTTTGCAAAAAAATTAATTTGTTTCCACGAAGAAAACTGTAAAGCGACACGTACAGTATGACGTAGTGTTCGCATTAAGCAGAATGTAATTGAGCAAAAATATCAGACAGCGGCACATTGTTAAATACTTTAAGCCAATTATTTCCTCCCCCCCGTCAATTCCCCAGGATAGTATAATTATCAAACACATATGCGTACACTATGGTAAACCTATCTTGATCCATTAAAACATATTTAGGAATCCGCTCTCATCTTTTTTTAAATATAATATTTTTCTACTCAGATAAATTATTGATTGAATTAGTATTCACAGAAAACAGTCAAAACAGCAATATATGTTCTAAAGACTCGATTACTACCCAAATGTAGGTTTTATCTACTATAACAGTGATTAAATATCGTGAAAAATATTTTAATATCTCATGAAAGATACCAACAGCTTGCGATGGAGACATACAAAAGAAAACGCAAAAAAAATTTCCAACCCAATGAATGTCGGAATAAAATCCCTCCCTCAAAAGCAATGCCACCTCGCATCTGCGGTGCGCCACGATAATAGTATTACAGTTAAATTTTAAGGCATTAAAATGGACTGAGCACGGTCGTGCCGTAATTTCATCGACGCTCACTCCCACTGGCATCATTTAAAAAGGGCGAACTGCGAGCAATTTCCGCTACTAATTGCACGCGCGGTTCACGTGCGGAATACTCGAGATAACTCCTGATATGGCAATTTAAAAAAAAAGGAAACTCTTCGAAAGAGCTTTTTCGGAACACGATCTCCCGTTGGCATTTCCTCCCGCACGCCCAAAACCGCAGAGTCTAACAACAGCGAGAGGGATACAAGCATTCCGCGAACCGTAATAAGCTGCCAAATTGCCCCGATGACACGTGTCCGGACTGTTAACGTCCACGGGCAAACGCTCGGGTTGATTTAAGCGCAGAGCGTAAATGGAAAGAGATTGAAGAATCCGCGAAAGGAGATCCAGGGCCCGCGAAGTGATTGCCCCTGAAGGCGGTTGCCCTCAACGAACGGTGGTCAGCCGAAGGCAAGTGGACACAGCACAACAGTAGATACGAAGAGCCATCGCCAATGATTTATTATTCTAAAAACAGTTTTCAGTTAAAAATTATTTTTCTAAATTACCTCCGCTTAAAGAAAACACGGTTTGTCACACGATTAAAAAAATAGGAGTTACGGCCTTATAATAAATTAAGGAACGACGACGACCTTAAAAAACCTGATAATTTCGATTTTTTCCACGGAATAGGTACTGTTAAGATCCATTTTTGCATTGCGATGGCCAACCAACGGTGTAATAAAGGAGTTGCATGGTCGTTTGCACCGGAAAAAAAGTACTGAACGCACATTCTAATAGTATTTAAATACTTACAGTCAGTAGCCAAGTGCATAATAGCCATGGTACAATGTGGCGAACCTATCGAATCATTTCTACAAACTGAACCTTGTCCTCGCCCAATAACATGTCTAAATTATTGAATTCACATTTGAATCACACGTACGGAATTAAAAAGTAAGCAATAGAATCTTTCATACTAATAAAGGAGTCCCCTCACCTATATGGCCACGAAGTAAGGAATATATGAAACCTGTACGCGATACATCGGTAAGTTAACAGCATCGTAATTCCCGATTGAATTAATGCATTGAAATAATTGTACTAAACGATTGTAACCCCCATAGAAAAAATGAGTAAATTCCAAAATTAAGATGTGTTGACTCCTTAATGGTTGGTTTTATTCATGCCAATCGGTGAAAGAAACAACTCACATGTTTCGCCATACTTTAAAATGGTATACTTGGCCATTTTGCTTTGCTACCCTTTATTCTTTACATGCTTCAACGCTTCATTTACTGAAGGGTTACCATGCAACTTAAGAATCGACGAGTCGGTTCAAAAGTCGCAACGGTTCGATTAGTGTCATTCCAGCTGTTAAAACAATCGAATGCATTGTCCAAATTGCTGTTATTGCTTGCGCAGCTGATGAAATTGGCTGGGAAGATTGATCTACAGGTATTTTGAAAATGTAATGCGAATAATATTAATAATAATCATGTGTGTTATGAGATGCATCCCAAAATGTTATTTCTATTTATAAGGTAATTATCTCTTTGAAAACAATATAAACGTTACCCGAGTAAGTGAAATGAATATGGTCTTTTAAGAAGCGACGGTTCAATGAATACAGCTCTCCAATTGTAATATTCATGAATGTATTAACTGTAATGCTACGAATGTGAATAGGTAAGTGCAAATATAAATCCATATGGTCCTGAGACAAATTTCGTGATTCACTTGCATACGAGTGAATAATATTTTGCAAACAAACTTCTTCCGGTGCTAAAAAGTGACATTAATCTAAGTGGTTATGCAGTTCAAATTGACGGAATGCCATTGCATTGCATTGCCAATGCTATTGCATTCCGTGAGTATTTCAGTTTAAAATGCGTGTGAATGGAGATTTAAATGAAGATAATAAATATATAAATTAATACGATTTAAATGCATACGAAACTCCTAGATTGGCGAAACTTAAGTTACGGAAATTAATTCGTATATAATTTGGCATAGTTTTGTTTACGTTACTCAGGAACTGATTTATGTGCCATTTTGGATCTCAGATAAACCATTTCTAGTGAAATTGAAATGACTCTAAATTGACCTTAGACGTAAAAATAAATCTTGAAGCTGGGAAGGAGGAAGATAGTATGCACTTTGGGCGGCGTGAATGGGTAGAGGAAGTACGAGGAACTACCTACAGAAGGGAAACACAGAGAGCAGGCAGAGCTACGTGTGAGAGAGGAAGTGCTTTAGTAGCCAACGTAAACACGGGATCGTTCAAAACCAGCGTCTATTCGGAAGACCATATTTGATGCCGATGAAAAGCAACGTTGAAAATGGTGCTGCACAATTTTTTATCTTTATAACGAAATTAATAGTTAGGGTGATATATTTCCATCGATATGAACGTGCCGAAATCGATATAAAAATTACCGACGCGCATGAATAAAGTCTTTGCCCCAGAATTCCGATTCAGTCTGGCATTAAGGCAGGCAACCATAGCCCATGAGAATTGTAGCACATAGCTGCAAAACGACGGGGATAAAAACTAGTCGCCTGGACCGACGTGGCTTCGGAAGAGGAGAGATTTGGAGGGCGAATGGTCCTCTCTAGGGCGCAAACACGGAGAGAGAGTTCTCGGGGCGAGGCTCGATTGCCCAGGAACGATCGGAGAGGCGGTTTCCTTTTTCGCGGGAGAGCAGAGATAGTGCCCTTCGAACCCCGCCCCGCCCCTCCCCCCCTCTCAAATGCGAGGCCAAAGCACAAGCGATTACGCAGCGCACGCCGTCATGTATTATGTGCGCCTCCGAGTGAGGCGGAGGGAGGGACAGAAAGCTAGAGAGAATTACGAGAGAACCTCGACGGATCGAAAGAGAGCAAAGAGGAATGGAAGGGATCGGTGGAGCACGGGGATGAGCGAAAGAAGAAGAAGGAAAATATTTATTGTTCTGGGACAATGTTGTCCCCTTGGGACGAATCTGCATTCCATCAATGACGTATAACAAGACAGTTTATGTGAGCATAGTAAGCAATAATCGGAGAGAACGCAATAAAAATTTCAGGTGCAAAAAGAAGCGGATATCAGACAAAAAACGGCGATTGCGCGCGGAGGCGAGTCCCCCTCCTTTTGAGTCACACTCCACCGATAAACCCGTCGGATTGCTTTCTTAAAGAATACCAGTTGAGTATTCGGAAACCTTTCATTCTCCTTCGCCGACCGATCGCGCTCCTTCATTGCGATTTCACGCATGAAATAATAATAATAATAGCGATGGGAGCATTTCATTGGCTCACGAGGGGATGCACCGGAGGGGATGTTCCAATTCGCGCACGCGGGTGAGTAGGTGGGAACTCGGATGGGAATCCCAGTCGCGGTTCGTCGAAGGAGGGCGCGCGGCACGACTTTCGAGTGTAACCGTCGGTGAGTAACCTTGTGAATCGCAGCCACTGCCGAATGTTGCGTGAGCACGTGGGTGCAAAAAATATTGCCAGTTAGGTGCCGATCCGAGACGAGACCTGTGCTAAAGCCGGTGGTATTCACTGTAAACCAGTGTAAACAGTGGCACTGTAATCATTCACTGGAAACTTCTTTCTTTAAATCCATTGTAGTTCCTTTTATTAAAAATTTGTAAAAATTTCAGAAAAGTGAGAATGCAAAGGGAAAAAAGTAATAAAGAATTGCCAATATAGGCTAGAATGAATGCGGAGTTTAGATACTGTTGAAGGGAGTAGGTATTTGATTGATTTTATAATACAAGGGAGTAGTATTAATGTGAATCAAATTCATAAGGCAGCGGCAATGAATGCATGAAAGTTAATATAACCAATAATGATGTTATAACAGCAGTGAGAATTTTGAAGAACGGAATAGCTGAAGGCGTTGATAGTACATTTAGTGAACCATCCTGCATCACAAAAATAAAAGAACAATAAAACCAGAACATAAGCAACTTTTAAAGTAAAGAGAAAAAAAGTGGATTCATTGATCGAATAAGTTTAAGTATAAGCTAAAAACGGAAGAAATCGAAAAAAGGTTTTTGCAATTGTTTGGGTATTTTTTGCATAGAAAAGATGTATAGCAATTGCAAAACACTTTTTCACTAAAAAAGCATTGCAATAGAAATCTTGTGGTCTGCAAATTATACCAGTGCTGCTCACAGCATTACGGACTACATTAAAATACCCACAAGGAACATTGCCTATTAAAAGCACAAAATATTGCCTTTTCTTTCTAACAGTAATCATAAAAAATAAAAACACATTTCCTTTTTAGCAGTCTTTCAGCTTTATCTTCCTTACGTGATCGAGGCCAGATTACGGCCTTTTTACGGTTATTTTGTTCCCCATATTTTCTTTTTTGTCCATGCTCTATAAGCGAAGAAATGCTAGTGGCTGCGCGTTGAGCAAGCGAGCCCATTGAAGGGCCGAGAGGGCGTCTCGTAAGTGCTCTAAACAGCATCCAGCGACCCAAATAATGTAACACCAGCGTTGAGGACGCGTCGGTCTATAAACGTAAATTAGACTTCGCTTCGGCCCTCACACAATCCCAGGGGATGAAAATGCAAACTGATGAAGCGAACGTCGCATTCCTAGAGTGCGTCACTGCGTGTTGTGAACGCGGGGGGGGGCTTAGAAAATAACTGGAAACCTCAATGCGTGAGTGGAATCGAAAAAAGAAAACTCAACGCTTAACCAAAATCGGAGCCAAGGCGGAATGTCATACAATGAACGATCCCACTAAGAGGAAAAAATCCAACAACGCCCTCGGAAGGCGATATACCTACTACAAATACCACCGCGGTATTGTTCCGCGCGCTCCTTCCCGTACGGGGAGGCGGATGAATGGCGATTCGGATATAGTTACGGGAAAGAAGAAAGGAAAGAGAGTTCTCAATGGCCGGGGGTAGGCTGTTAATGGTCCTCCCCTTC
>LYUA01001802.1:304009-318217 GCA_002093875.1 Calopteryx splendens | reverse complement strand
AATGGATAAGGCCAGAGGATTGTCGTGAGAAAGGGTCGGGGAAAGGGGTGGAGTGAGCTCGGGGGTGGAGTGAGCGGGAAGACGGGTTGACTGTTGACTTAGCCCAAGGAGTATATTCAAGCCCTGGAATAGCCTCATTCCCCGCTTCACAATGGCCAGCCATTCTAATCCCCACTTCTTCCCCCCTCCCCCGCCGAGAGGACGTCCAACCCTCTTCCCCACTTCAGTCTCTCCCTCTCTCCCTACCCTATTCCCTCTCAGACCTCACCTTCCTCGACCTCTGCTTTTTAGACCTAATTCGCCTCCCACCTCCCATCCCCGGGAGCCCCAACCACCACCTTTCGCGTATTTATCGCTCGTCCCCCCATTCCCCAAAGCCTCCTTCCAGGCACAGAGAAGAAATGCAGAATTTTCCCTTGTCTCACATCCAATTTATCCTATGCTCCTACTTTTCTGTCCCTTATCCCCCCATTCCCAGCCTTTGGGTGGGATATCCCTTGACGTACCCCAATTTTTAAATTTCTCTCGCTCCCCCCTCCCTCCATCCCATTGCATCAGTTTTCTCCCATAATTAAATTACCCCCCCCCCTTGTTTACATCTCATCTCACTCCAATTCTCGTTCTTGCTAATTCTCCGATCCCTCTCACAAAATGACCGATACTCGCTTAGCACCCGTTCCTCATCCAAATACTCAAAACATCTCTCGCCACGAACACCATCAATATGCTGCACCGAAACGCTTCTAACGAAATGGCTGTTGGGTGATAAGAGCAGGTAATGGAAATTTTTATTGGATGTGTACCTTTTTATGCAGCATTGAGAAGACAAAAAATAAGTAAACTCGCTCAAAAACATAAAAGGCGAAAAATGAAATAGCAGTTTATAAAGATCCAACTTACTAAACTGCTTCTTTAGAAACGTTTTTACCAAATGGTCCCAAAATCTTGCCGACAGCCTACCTAATCAGTTCTTCCAACCATTGTGCGCAATTGGTATTTTACGTAGCAGAATAGCAGGGATGTTTGAAACCATTAATTCCAATAAAACTTGTGTACCTGGTTTAAACCAAGTAAGTATATAAAAAATAAAAATAGACCTTGGTGATTCAAATAGGAAGTGAAGAGATACTTTATATGCCAAAAGCTAAAATGGAAAATACTCCCAATGATATCCCCTGCGATGAAATAGGTAAATGAGATTATCCACGACCATAAGAAATCTACGGCCACTGCTAGGAAAGCCTTTCATAATGCGCTAAGGGACGTCAATGGAAAAAAAATAGTTGAACACTTAGACAGGAATTTAAAATAATTTTTCAGGGAAGTATGTCAGGGAATCCAAGGAAGTAAGTCCACAGTAAACTCAATAAAAAACGATAAAGTCAAAAAGATACAAGCAATTTAAAAAAGACCTACTTAATAACCTCCTTTCAAAGCGTTTTCTCCAAATACTCACTGAATCTCTCCGATAGTCTATCTAATAAATTCGGTCCAACTAATTCCCGCAATTCGTATTTCACGTTCATCAGAATAGAAAAACAGCTTAGATCCATTAACGCTAATAGATCACTCTGACCAGATAAAATAACAGCTCGCATATACAAAGAACTGTCGACGAAGTTAGTACCATATTTGGAGATCATACATAAAAATGTATTTAACAATAGTTTCCAATGACTGGAATCACAAAATTTTTTACTATATTTAAAATCGTCGATAAGGAGGATTCAAGTAAGTACCATATATTCTTTTAAGATACAGCCAATTCTTCAATTTACACTTTATCTTATAAATCTCATTCAGTGGCCTCACTTCCATTTTCTGTATGACATAGGAACATAATTGTTACTTCAATAATTAATAATCATGAAAAATAGGTATTACTGATAAAAAATAGAAGAACTTCTACAAGGGTAGAATCCGCGACACTCAGCTTGTACGTTTTTTGCATGACATTTAGAGTTGAAGAAATTTCCGATGCATTAGAGATGAGTTAATGTTCCCGTTGTTGCGATTTTTCCTTAATCTTAAGAAGATTGTTACAAATTTTCTCTTAGTAAGTTAATCATAGAGTTATAAATCAATAACAATATCATGTAGCATGATAAAAGAGTGGATAGTTAGCTAGATATATAGAACAGCTGGATAAAAGAATACTTAATCGATCGAGTAAAAAAGATTCGTCATAAATGTTTTTCTCTCTAATCCAGTTTCCCCTAGGAAAGTGTAATTGGTCCTCTTTTATTCCTTATTTGCATCAATGTAATTAACTCCGTGGTTAATACTGAAATTATTTTTACGACCCTATTGTTTACAGGAATATTCGCAGTCGCGAGGGAAGAGTAGCGTAAGATGACTACCTACATGTCTAAAAGGACTGTTTCTAATATTCAACACTTGAATATTGGAACTAAACTTAAGGAAGTACGAAGTGATAAATCTTTGGAAAAAGAGTAGTTCTCCCCCGAACGCATATTTCATTAAAAATACCGAAATATCCTGAGAACACTCTATTAATTAATTACACGAGAGGAAATCTTACTCATGACCTCTTTTGAGGGAAAAATATTCGGAGAATATACAAAATAGCTACCAGACAATTAGGATTTATTAAATGGGTGGCGGGAAAATGTGACATGAGGGGATAATAGTGGAGTTATATTTCTCTGGAAAGGCCTTGGAATAGCATCTAGTGCGTGGGAACCTAACGAAGTGGGTTAGACTGTCAAATTGAATCGCTTTCAGCGATGGGGAACTAGATTCGTTAAAAGTTGATATATTAAACTTCATAGCGTTCCTAGCATAAGACTAAGTTGAAAATTCCTCACTGACCGAAGCATAAAATTTAGATTAATTTAATGAAGTAAATTTGAACATGGTCTTTAATTCGATGATGATTTGATGATACTATGATTCGATGATAGATCACTAATACCGTTAGGCTTTAGGGCCCACCCTGGGGGGGACCTAATAACAAATTCTTTCCATGTCCTAATGATTCTCAAGTACCATGTATATTTCTAAAAAATCTTCGGCCCACTCTTTGGCTTCGTGCAGAGAGAGACTTCCATTATAGTTTTTCAACTATCCCTATCACACTTCCTCTTTTTTCAAACTATTTTTGACAAAGTTACCATGTATTCTTTTGAAATTTATCTAATTCTTCAATTTACACTTTATCTGATTGATCCAAATCAATTTCCTCAAATTCAATTCGTGGCCTTATATATCAATTATAGTATTATTTCTTCGAAGCTTTATCATTCCTAAGTATTCCATTTTCAGCGTTAGCTTAAAGGAGCTTTCCAAGGATTGAAGAGAAATGTATATGCTTAGGCGCACCTAAAATTATCATGTATCACTCAGTTTTACAGTATATCGAGGAGAAAGTACAAAAAATTAAGAGATATTTTCTGTGCATAAATTTAGTTCGATTGATTAAATTAAATATTCAATGTACTTTTGAACCCAAAATTATACCTTACACAGAAACATTTTGTATTCGTATTGTTTCTGCATCAGCGTTCACCACATTTTTACACAATTGGAACCACCCACCTTAGCGGAAGTTTATTTTGCATCTATTCCAAGTATAATTAGGAAACGTCAAAATGGAGTTATTCTCTAATATCTTCAAACTCGTCACCAAGCCTCTTTATGAATCCCAAAACCAGTCATAACGATCCTTAATATCTTATCTCTTGCCTCTCCATCTCAAATTCCTTCTCAATGCTAGGCAGGTACATTCCACCCTTTGCCACCGAAGTCCCAGACTCCAGGGAATAGCAGGAGATTTAATATCTGCCATCCACTTCAACATTTCTTAATTATACATTGCGCGCAATTTGTAATGCGGATCCCCTGAGCAGGGAACTACTGCATTTTAAGTCGGTCCTCTGAGATGTTTTTTGCTTCAGAACGTTTCACTTTTATTTCGTGAGTGTGGAGGCGGAACAGAGATATTCTGATATTTTTGAAGCTGCTCCAACATGTTCGTCAATGGCAAAAGCATTAAGTGCTAAACGTTACTTCCCCACGCCGCGGAGTGGGCCGGGTTAATGTGCATTCGCAATCAGAGCCTTCTGGCCAGGGAATAAAATACATTCCACGCATTTTGTGCACACATTTTTAAAGTTAACATAAAAATAACAGGTACAATTTGACATTCCATGAATTTCATTTCATACAGACATGAATATCTAAAGCACTTCAACACAACAGCCTTCTCTTCCAGCTCTACGAAAATCGTCGCTCAGGAACGTCGCTCAGGACATAGGTTTTTCCACTAGGTAGCCTAGTTTGTAATCATTACTCTACATAACCTCATGATAGTGTTTAATATAAGAAACTCGTTTCACACGATAAAAACAGTATTTGAAACTTCGACACTACATTGCACGAACAGGTTTGTATTAAAACTACTTCCATCATTTGAAATAAGTTCTACTTTAGTACTAGTTTTAAACAAGTTTAAAAAAAATAAACGTTTTTCATAGTGCTCCATTGGTCTGGAATCATCACTTGCCACACATCCTATTGACGATTTACAGAGAACAAT
Organism: Calopteryx splendens; assembly: GCA_002093875.1. Classification (NCBI taxonomy): domain Eukaryota; kingdom Metazoa; phylum Arthropoda; class Insecta; order Odonata; family Calopterygidae; genus Calopteryx; species Calopteryx splendens. The sequence goes on along the minus strand of LYUA01001802.1, from coordinate 313,659 downwards.
GCGGATGTACTTTTATCTATCGAACGTGACCTTAAGAAAAGAATATCTGAAGTTCATATATTTCGCCTATTGTTACGTTGAGAATTATTATTATTATTAAAATTCACATACATTGTCATTTATAAATACAATATTATGCAGAATGGCATTCGTAGTCTTAGGAACCGAAGATGGCTTACAAAAGACATAAAAGATGGGGAAGCCTTCCATAAAGGACAAAACATATACAGACGGGATGGATATGAAAGACCAGGAGGAGTAGTATTTCACTACTATTCGGAGTCAATTCACAACTTAGTAGCCACCACCATATAGTTAATCGCAATGCAATTGAAAGCGTTTGGTGTAATGCAAAGAACGCAAATCTCAGATATATACTAATATGCTCATTTTACAGAACCCCCAATTCCAAAATTGATGTCCTACAAACGCTCGATGTCCAAATATCAACGATCATATCTAAATGTAGCAATAGTGTAATTATAGTCGCAGGCGATATAAATCTACCATTAATATATTGGGAAACATATAGTCTACGTAAGACGCCTAGAAATCGCGACTCATGTGATACCCTTCTATAGGTATTAGCCAAACACTCACTAGATGCAGCTGAATAGGTATTAAACATATTTCCAACCAACATGCCAGAAATAATTATACTCATGGAAATATGCGAAGGGATCAGTGATCGCTAAGTTATTGTAGTGGAAATAAAATCAGAAACACGGGAATGTTGTTTAAGCTCGTATAGCTATTTGATAAACGAGACTTTGATACATTTGGGGAGAACTTAATTAGTAAATTACCAGAATACAAGATGGAAACTCACAGACTCAGCACCGAGGGAACATGGAAATTATGTATAAATATCTTACGTGACGGAATACAGAGGTACATTCTACAAAAATATAAACGCGATAGAGAAGAGCCAAGATATTACAACGGAGACGTTAGAAATATGTTGAGGCGCCAAAGAGTATTACACTACAGTAGTAAAAACAGCTTTTAAAACTAATGAAGATACCGCGATGAAACTCTCGAAAACATAAACTCACTGAATTTAGATCGTTGAAAAAGATTACGCGTCAAACCCTCCGGACTTACAAATCTAAAATGCTATGCGATTACTTAGAGGAAAATCCTAATATATTTTGCTCTTACGTTAGAGAAATGCAAGGAAAACGGCCAACCCTCCCCCCCATACAAATCAACTTATGTGCGACATAGTTGTATCACCGAAAGTAATAGAAAAACAGCTCCGAAACATAAAACGAAATAAATTCCCCGGTCCGGAAGAGGTACCCGTTAGAATACTGAAGAAGCTTGCCGAAGACATCTCGCGCAATTTAGAAATCGTGTTCAATAAATTAGTGACAGAAGGTTCGGTACCTCACGGTTGGAAATTGGCACACACCACCCCTATTTATAAAAGCGTTAACAGTAACGATCCCTGTGATTTCTGACCTATATCTTTAACATCAATTACCTGTAAAATCTTAGAGCACATAATAGTTAGGAACATCATGACCTTTCTAGACAGTGGTAACATATTAAGCCAATACCAACACGGATTCAGAAAAACACAGGTTATGCGAAACACAAATAGGTTTGTTCATACCCGACTACTAAAAATCAGGGGAAAGGAACACACAGAGATGCAGTATTTTTAGATATCAAAAAGGCTTTCGATAATGTACCACATAAGAGCCTTTTGTACAAATAAATCATACGGTATTAATGAGGAAGTCATTTGTGGGACTAGAGAATTCTTGACTGATGACACAAGCTCTAGTGAGGTGGACGTAACATACGGTTTTTCAAAGGGAAGTGTAGGTATTCGGCCGTCTTCTCTCTCTTGCTTCTTTTACTTACATGTTGGGAGAATATGCGGGCCCGCCATTAAGAAACCAGGTGTATCAGTTCTCTCATATAAAGTAATACCTTTGATAAGTTAAACCTTCACAAGAACATACGAGCTCATAATCACAAACGCTGTGTCTAAGAATGAAATCTACTCATGCATACCACAACGAGAATATGATAAAAACTAATCTTAATTATCTAAACTCTCAAAACTAAGCTTCGTCCAAATACCAAAGCCACATTACCTCACATCCTGGAAACCAATAATTTACTCCAAAACACGTACATAAAACAGCGAAGAAGAGCTGAATGACCTAATATAAACATCCACTACCATGCCACTGACTAACTTTCTAAGTGTGTGTGCATGTATGTCCATGAATATAAAAATACATACAGTATATATTTTTTAACCTGCCATTCAGTGCGAGTCAAGAAGTAAATGAGGTGGAAAATACGATGATGGGACCATTCCTCCGAGAAAATATTTCCATTTCTAGTTTCCAACCAGTCATCCGTTTCCTTAAAAGCATAGCAAATGGATAAAACTATAAAGCTAATGGATAAACATATAAATGGATAAAACTAACGAACCATTGTACCTTATGCATCAAAGATCAAAAACCTCATGTTTATGGAGCCGTGTGAAAAAGCGCTTTTTTTGGAAGAAAAGAAACACTAAAAAATTGAATTTAGGCTAACGGATGCAGTCTTTGGAAAATATATTTCCCCTCTGTTCCTAAGATTACGCCACCATCGAAAAAAAATTTCAGCTTTCGAGTGTGGTTCGGGGGAAAAAAAAGAGCAGGGAATTTTAATTTTTTGACACCTGATCTCGTCGCTTGATTTCGAGGCTCTTCGCTCAACCACTCGAGGAGAAAGGAACGCACAAAATCACTTCTGTCATGGCTTGACGCCTTCCCTATTGAAGGATCCCCGATGACCCCTCCTCTGCACTCCCTCCTCCCCTTCCCCTCCCCCTTCCCTTTCCTGCCCATTGTCTTCGCTTTCTTCTTCCGCCTTCCATTCAAAGTCCACTGCCGCCATTTCAATGGACTCAATTCGATCCCCTCACCCCGAGAGCGATCCCCACCCACCTCCACAATCCTTCAATCCCGTTAAATTGCTTCCTCGAAATGGAACTCCGCGGTATTGGAAATAAAATAAGTTCTTCACATGCTCTACGCCTTATATCTTTGTTAGAGGGAGTCCTTTAGGATGCAATGTTTCACTTTTTTTACACCATAATATATTCCTTTACTCCATGTGCCAAAGAAAAATAATACGGTGACGAATAGAGATATTCCGCAGAAAGGAAATTCGCAAGGGCTTGTGAAAAGTTCAAACCATTCACATTAAATTCTAATTACTGACGCTCTTATTTAGTTCACTTAGGATTGCGCACGTTGTGAGTCCTTTCCCTCCCACATTATGTCACGTTCTCTCCCCGTGATATGCGGAGCGGGAACGGTACATGACAAATTACGAATATATTTTTTTAAGGTAAGCAACAAGAAATAAAAGAATGAGAATGTTGCAGGATTTAAAAATCTTTTTATATTAAATAAATCGAATGATCATTCTATGGTATTTATTATAAAAACATATTCATGACGATTGTAAATGCAATTTGTGTAAAAAGTATCTTATATCGCCGTCGTATAAGTCATGAATGATATACTGCCAGAAATATACCAATATCGCAAAGCCCGAATAAAAATGTACTAACTTCTTGTAAAATGCGGTTCATTAATTTGTTAAGGAACTAATTAACGCTCCTTGGGAGTGACGTAACGTGAGGCATTTGTGACGCAATGCATTATTCCTTCTGTCTTTTTTTCCTTTACGTATATTCTGCAATCATAATATAACACGCACATTCTAAAAACAAGCATATCCTGTTAACTGTTAAAGTTAGCGATAGCATAGCAGTTTACATATAATCCGCCACAGTAATCAAACCGAAGTTCCAAAGGTTGAGACGTAAGGACAGAGCTCACCTCGTAAAAGCCCTGCGGTGCGTGAAATTCACGCAATCCGGGTGGAGTGGACGGCAGTTCCTTTCACTGTGCCACCTGCTGTTTCCCACGCAGTTTGGAACCCAGACAACTCTTGGATGGCTAGGTCCAGAGACCTAGGTTCACCTGACTTGAACCCGAGACACTCCGGTCGATAGCCTGAATCTCTATACATGCCATTCTAAACATTATCGTAGTGATACAAACTTAAAAAAGAGTCCGTTTAGTTCCATAATTATGTCATGAACCAATAAGTGCTATTTTGATGTCTAGTTTTGATTGTGAGAAAATTGTTTATAATACGTCAGATACTGTTAGTTATATAATTATTGGAAGGTCAAAGAACATCAGCTTGATTAGTGACAAAATAATTGTTCCATTTTGACATCGGTCTATTACGTAATGTTTTGTGGTATCGGGTTTCGGGTTCAATATAAGGAGGCAGGAAATACATGAAGGGTATTCAATTACTTTCCATGCTTATTGATAGAGCTGCGGCAACCTGCGTTTCTAGACTACGTCGAAAGATCGAGTAAATTATGGCTGATTAACATATTCCGCGTACATGGGATAATATCTAGCCTAGATGTCCAACGAACATGCGATCAAATTTCTCGGCAACGGAGATTATTTTTTAGTTTATTTACCGCGATGCTTGAAAAAAGTTACGAAATAAATCCTTATCCATGTGGAATTCCTTCGCCCAGTACCTCACGTTGCTGAGCGGAGAGGGGAAGAGGAGACCCCCGCTGTGGCTCCCCAAGGGCTCGCGGAAAAAGTGCGAAGTGTCTACAGTGAGGAATATTACTGGTTTTGAAAAAGGGAACGGTAAAAAAATCTTGCACATGCGGGTATCCGCGAAAACATTAGACATTTAAGTTTGGTGACCCAGTATTTCACCTATGGAAAGCTAGCCTGGAAGCTAGCCTGTGACCCACAATTGCGTATCTATGCAAACTCCGAAATAAATACTTATTTCTCAAAACAAATGACGTTAGCTTATATTTTGCTTGTGGACTCTTTGTTACTTCAACTCTTCGTTCAGATGTGCATATGCTCAGGATGAGATTTTAGTTCAATCACTTTTTACTGCAGTATAAATTGTGGCCCAAACTTAAGAAATATTTCTGGACCATATGGTACATTCAGATTAATCCGACAAAATTAGGTTTCTGAGATTATGAAATGGGTTTCCCCCCTCTCTCACATTGGCTGCAACAATTAAACATACGAGACATAAGACTAATATGAAAAAATATAGGAAAATACGATGTCCAATCCCATCAGAACATTATGCAATGGTGGTGGCGATTTTATGATTTTACTCAGTTGGAGGGTTTACGTATGATGTATATACCTACGAGGAATCTTATATTACTTGTATTTAGGTTACTTTTAACATAATATAAAAATTTATATTATGTAAAATTAAAATTATTAAGGATGATAACGAAAGGGTTATTATTTTACCAAAGCAAGAAATCGCTAATTTTTGGTGCGAATTCACAGGCATGCGTTTTTTTTCTTTTTCGTCACACATTCAGCAAAAAATGTGGACGTTAACTTTTCATATGAAAGTGCCTTTAAGAATAAAACACCGCAGTGATGGTAAAGTCGCCGGAAAACGTATCTTTGAAGTGACGTAACCTTCGTGCCCTGAAATGAATCACATAAAAGTTAAAAGACCTACACTCAACGTTATCGATTGATGTCTTTCAATCGGTATAGTCTTTACGAATGCAACGACGCAGGGGAAAACGATCAAAAGCGTCTAATTTTAAAATCGGCGTAGTTTTCTGACTGTCACTCTTAACTAAAAAGTTACCAAACAAGTGGTTCCGACGAAATCAAAGTCGGTGCTAACATCGTTGAGATTAATTCGTCTAACCCCCCAATATTTCCCTCACCTTACATGTTTGGTCGTAGCGACTGATATTCGCACGTGCGAGCCTAGCCTATGGAATGAGAAATTGGCGAACGGGGAGATCGGTTGCCGAGGGGTGCTTTGACACAAAAGCACGTCTCAAACTGTCTCTCACTCACCTCTGTGTTGATATTTCGTAGTGTGTGTGCTATTATATGACCAAGTTCCCGAAAAGCGCTCGCTAAAGAAGTCAATTTTTGATATCGGTTGGCTCTTTTTATTCGAATTCAAATACCTATGTTAGATCAAGTTCCAGGAACCTAAGAAATTAATTATTCGCGGCCGGAATCGTTTCAAGTGATGGGTATTTTGATCCATAGGGGAAGCTCTCTGAAATCATGAAATAGAATATCATTCATCTGGGTAGAAGAATTGAAATTTACATCTGAAATCTCTGAAACTAAATTTCTGAATAGAAGTTTATTGAGGGATTTTCGTAAGATATCTACTGTCTTTTGATCTAGGGCACTTTTTACTCTTAAAGAAATTGATGGTCACTACGGGCGGAAATTCAGATGCATGCTTCATTTCCTTCTTCTCTTCACTCCCTTGCTCAACACAAAATTTATCCAAAGCTAATATTTTCTGCTTAAAATGTTCTAAATAATGCCAAATTCTGGCAGAGATAAGAAATTATTTGCCAACAGAGCGCCAGTGGACTCTACTAATTTTGGGGGGGAAATTTGATAAGAAGATTCATTCATTAATAAAGAGCAAACATTAAGCGACAAATAACGGTGAAATTACTTAAGCAAGTTCCTGTTGAATTAAAAATACTAAATGGAAAATAACGTTTTCCTAGAGTTCAATTCATAAAGGAGAACTGCATTTAATATATCAGAGGGTCATTCAGAAGCTCAAATTTATGGACACACACGCCATTTAGTTTCACTTATCTTTACCGTTCATATTCAAATATCACTCAAAGGCTTTCGAAATTTATCTCCAACACGAACAAAAAAATATATGGATGGATTTTTATATCCTTGACGATTATAAGATCCGCCTCGCTGTAGAATCTTCCTTCCTAATGAGTCAATAGCCAAATATTTGCCGCTCAAGAGTTCTCCTGCTGCGTTCATATCAGCAATCTGGAAAAGGCCTGACTAATCACCAGTGTTTGCTAACCTTTACAAACTCCGAGCCACGTTATTTCTCCCCCCTCATATTTCTGAAGAACTCTCCTTCAAAGGAGTGCGAAATAGAATGTTATTTCCGTTTCATTTTCAACTTCTTAAGACACCGTCGTCCACAACCTTCCAACGAGCAAAAAGGGGATTATTAACTTTTAGCCGTCCTTGCTCGTCATCTGCTAAATTGGAAGAGCAGATTTTGAATTTTTTTGAATGCGATAAAGCTTTCTTAAAACCTTCCTCTATTACCCGTTTAAGAAATAATTGTGAGATACCTATTTCCTCAGCAGGGCATATTAAAAAAAATCCTTTGTATATACTCCTGCTCGATATTCTTGTCATAAAAAACTTGGAAGGCCAATTAGTTTGAGCGATTTAATTCAGTTACTCATGCAAATTGCCCCCTAATGTTAGACCTAACCCATAGGAAATAAGATTCTCAATGAAAATTAGCTGGACTAATCTATTAGAATCGGAAAAAATCGGTTTTGTGGACACCGAGGATATCACATTCTTTGCATGGGTAATTCAAGGAATACCACAGCGCTGGCGGCCAATTTATTTCGTTGAAAGGCTATTGAAAACCGTAAATTTGAGATTCTCGCACGAGTGGGGTACTAACGAACAAAGGCAGTCGACTTTTTCAGCCTGATTACCACTTTATAAGCCAAATTGAATACATTTTAGTAAACGGAAACCATGAGTTAATATCATATCTGGAAGAGAGTTGAACACTTTATTTGCTGAGCTCGTTCCTTCCTCAACCTAAGTAGCACCTGGCTAATTAAAATAATCCATAGATCAATTTTTTTATTTCTTTGGAAAATTTCCTTTTCCTGCCGTGATAGAGTTAAATTACAGATCATTTTAGATGCAAGATTGAAGGATTGAAGACATAAAAATTACCGAATAGATATTTTCCATTGGTCAGTGATTTAAGTAGATCGACAATCTGTTGACACGATTTAAGTGAACATGGTTGTATATTAGAAAATAAAATTTAAAATTACGTACACATTAACCACTAACACCTAAATTCTCTCGCAATTCTCTGAAACATGTTGTCATTTATGAATGGCAAATTTTATGAATAGGTGCAAAAATCTGTATTTAAAATTTCAGTTCCGTTAAGTTTGAAATAAAAGTAATTTTATTGAAAGCTGAATTTAGATAATGGAAATAAGCATTCTTTTCACGAGAACGTTAGCTTTTCCTTTGCTTTACAAAGTTCTTTATACTTAACACAAAGTTCTTTACACTACTTCACAGGTGTAAAAGTTTTTTTACTTAGGGGTCTAAATGTTTTGTAAAAAATTCAGCTTTTGCACAAATGAAACAAAACAAATTTAATTCATCATGGGACATTGGCTGGAAACCAAACCTTGGATTAAAGGCTGATGATCGGATATTGATATATGTGCTGTAATATGAGCACTCAAAAAGCCAAATTTTATATCAAACTGATAATAAATATTTTCTACTGATCAACAATGAAGACAGGCGTATCATTTGTCCAAAATGTACTATAATTCTGTATATATTAAGGCATATTTTTCTCAGAGCAAATGTTTGTTATGCATGATATATACAATACTAAATATATAATCTTAATATACACACAAATTTGCTAATTGGCCCATTAAAATCCCCTATGCCACTAAATTTTTCCCTGTGAGTATAATGATTAAGTTCACATAAAAAAGTGCGCAGCACTTTATTTAATAATTTATTTATGATAAAGTTAAAAATTCTCTTCTCAACGAAAGAATATTTTTATATTTTTGACACGAAAAATAAAATTTATTGTGTCAAATCATTTAAATATCCAGTAAATATTTGACAAATAAAAAAAATATTTACTGGATGATCTTGTTTAAAAATATCAATGTCATAATTTTACCTATCACATTTGTGTGATTTAAATCAAAGAATATTTTGGTAACATGTGTCAAGTGTTATGAAAATAAATTTGGTTTAGTTGTGAACAATGATATTTTTAGAATTAATGCATGATTATTTAAAATCAATTGAAAAAGTATCAATTTTTAATCACGTACGAACACAAAATATTTAGTAACATTACTTTTACTAATAAAAATAACTTTAATGTTCAACAAAATCGTAGCAATATTTAGAGTAAAGCATTGAAGATAATAATTTATAATATAGAAAGCTGTTTCACGCAGTTAAATAACATTAACAATCAGAGAATCGTTTCTTTAAAATGAAAAGAAATAACAGAAGAGAGACCTCCCATTTCTCATCGCTGAATAATTTGAAATTTGCCACCACCCTCTCCAGATAATCTTTTAATGTCTTTCATGTAGTTGACTTTCTAGCACTTTTAGAGCACTCAAAGCCCCGTTTTATTTTTTACGTCGTCCGAGGAATTTCCGTTAATTGCCTCCAGAAAACTACTTTGCAAACTCCACTCATACTGAATCCGTTCTCTTTGCGTTTTAAGAAATGCATTTACGGATAAGAGATTTCTGAAAGTTTATCATTAAAAAAAACTAAAAAATAGGCATCAATCAAAACTACAATCAAGATAACAATGTATTTGGATAGGCAGAAGAAGGAGGTTTAGAACTATATTCTTTTAAACATTATTACTCTGATTGCTACTCATATTTCTTAATATCATCACTTCATTAGCTATAGATTACTAATAAGATATACAGTTTCAGGCTTGATGTAGTGGAAGGAATCCAT
>LYUA01001802.1:124189-134397 GCA_002093875.1 Calopteryx splendens | reverse complement strand
CTACCCCGTCAGCTCTCCGCAAGCAACCCATCTTGGCTCCTCACTCTCCGGGAACCAGACGGTCCATTCTCACGTACAGGGTTGTGTCCATTATGTTTCAGACTATACCGTGGACCGTGTCATGACTACCCGATGTCATTTACTTCTGGAAAATCGTTTAGGATTCCCTCAAGATGGACCTCATCTACCGTAATAAGATTTCTTTCACTCAAAACTGAGGTGGAAGTTCGTGTAAATAAAAAGGCAGAACAGCATGGCCTCAGTTCAAAATATTTATATCCGATTGAGCTGCATTTGTTGGAAATGTCGGCTTACTCGCAGCTCCAGATGACTTCAAAAGTCAAGGACTAGGTATTATTAACGGTTCTTTACAATTCGCGCGTTTCATCACCATGAATCAATGTATATTGAATATCTTATCTTCATTCTTCAAATTTCACGCTACGAAAGCTACAGCAACGTGAATCTTGGAGATAGCTCCACACCGTTGGCTTGGCAAGGTAATTGAAATGTAAAACGATTAGCCGAGTAGTGAAGAGCAAGTGGCGAGGTACAAGTGCGATTCGAATATTTTTCTCAGAAACGAGTTTTTAATATTACGCTATATTTTAAAGCTTTAATGTTAGTTCCCAGTGGAATTGTACAAAACGACTTCACGTCGTCATTATTTACCATTCAGTCTCAATTGATGAGCGGATTGGAGAAGGGTATTAATTGGAACAATCGGAACCATTCGAAAAGGGCGGCGAATTAAGGACACAAGGACACCGGCCGTGTATTTATGCACATCGCACGGTCCATCGACAGCTAATAGCCGTAGACGACAGATACAACCACCAAGCCTTCAAAAACAGCACGGAGGGAAAGTATTAGACCCACGTTCTTGCAAAGTGTAAATTAAGTCATGGGATTCCATTGCATTTCCAGGGATTCCATTTGCCCTTTCCGAGATCACAAAACATTCGAAAAACAACTTTATTGGTGATATCCAGCGTATCGTTGAATAAAAGAAACCGCAAAAGGTGTGCAACCTTACTTCCCGCCATTACGTCCCTTCAAGACGAATAAGATCTCTCGAGAGACGATCCGAGAACGCAAACTGCCGATCTCTCTCCTCAAATGGCAAGATTAGGAGACGTGTTGGCGTTGGTAACTAGTCCGCTTACTATAATTTTCCAACTCTCCAATTAGAATCATCTAAAGGAGACCCTCGAACACCCTGAAGTTGTATGAGAAAAAATGTAAGCGGGAAGAAATGAAAAGGACAAGACAATGGGATAAATCCATCCTGACATTACACAACTTAAAGTCAATTAAAAATTTAAACTTGAGAGCTTTTTTTCGGTGGTGAAATACTCCATGAGTTATTTAAATCCATCCAAAAACATCTTATTCTTAAAATATTCGCTGAGCCAAACATCATTCAATGGTCGAGGTGACATTTAATACTTTTCACGTTGAAATTTAGTGTGTCATATTCCCTTCAGCGTATAATAGTTATGACTTCGCGAAGTATGCAGCCCGTTTAATTTTTCTCTTGTTTCATGCTTCAAAGTACTCTCAAGAGAGTGTAACGAATGGATTAACGTTGAAAATATCCACAGCCTTTTGAGGATTAATAGACGGTTCAGTAAATACCTAGACTTTGTAGATAATTTAAGCATAATTAAAGAAACGGTTTTCATTCAACTGCCATTTTTTTGTTTAATGGAAAGAGTTAAACTAAAATAAAATTAGTTAATAACATATTAATAAAAATTAAAATAACATATTAATTAAAATAACATATTAATAACATGCAAAATACGATAACACATTTTTTCCTCTGATTTTGAATATCTTTTCACGTCATAAAAACGCGTTTTATGGATTCAAAAGGTCTGTCAAAAATATGCAACGGAAGAGTCATGGCAAGATTCTTTGGCCAAAAATGCATAAAATACTGTTTCTATTTTCGTGTATTTGGAAAAGAAAAATGGTCACCTATATTAATAAAAAGTTATAAAAATTCAATCAGAAAATAAAATCACAACATTATATGGTAAACTATTAAAAATGTAGCTCAATAAAAGAGAATGCGTCTTCCACGATACAGACACATTCTTACTTGTTTTGAGTAAAATTCCACCATATCACGCCTGAAACTTATGTCTTTGTTCTTACTTGTTGTGAAAAGTGGATTTAAGACCTCACCAAAAATCCTTTGTTTCTCTTCTCTTATAAATCTCCCCCCCTCTCTCTCTCTCTCTCTCTCTCTCAACAAAGCACCTATGAAACGTTCGGTGGCAAAATTAATTTCCATCTCCGAATAAAAAATTAGAAAACAACTACATCGCACGTAGTTTCAATGGAGTAAGTACACCGACCAGTAGCGGTGCGCGAAATTTAAAACGATTAAAATTTGTATTTTCTTTGTGGAAAAGTTAAGTATTTTTATTAGTGACAAGTGACCTTTGAATCAAATGGCATCGAATATTTCCGATTTATATTCTTAGAAGTAAAAAAAATACGATTAGATACGGGCGCACATACACGGTTATGTGTTTTTAATTCACTGAGAAGGCCTCAATAGTATTTCAATGTGTTTAAATTTTAGCATCTTTCAACCAACTAAAACTCTCTCATATTGGGATTACAACAGTTCTCCTTTAAGGTAAACGGCAAGAGGCAGCCTTACTAAATGCCCTCTTACTGTTAGTTCATTACCCTTCTTTCTGTTTACATAGAGAGTAATCAATCTTATGAAAGGAACTGCGGCAGCCCGACAGTTTTTCTCTTGTCCCTTCATCTCTACCATAAGTCCTCTCCCTTTTGCCTTTCAATACAGCGGGAGCCACCACAATACTTTGAAGCTTCGTGCTAACACTGGAAACTTCTCTTTCCCTATCCAGCAATCAACACAAGCAGACAAACGCAGCGCCTCAATAAAGATCTTCTTTCCACGGCAAATACGCATTTTTTGTGACCTTCCCAACACAGAATATCCAGTCACTGTTCCACGAACGCTGTATTCATTTTTCAAGGATATTCTTTTATTTTTAGCGTTTCCTGAAAATGACTTACATGCCCTCGGTCCATTTATCTCTGGATTTCACGTCTGTCATGCATGACCGTATACATCACCACTGAGACTCATCGGCAAGCGCAAGCACTCTTTTCGGATATGTTACTCCCTTTCCGAGTGGCAGAGTCGAGTTACTGAAGATCTTTCAGTAACGTATCAGCCTCTGGTACCTAACAGGGGTCAAACGTAGTAAGGCATCTAAGTGCAGGGGCATTAATTTTTTTTTTGAATATACCTGATTTATCTTTCAGATTTTTCGTCTGGTTGCCTCTTTTATTTATTTATCATGAGTTGCAAGGAACTGAATAGCTCCTCATTCACGAAGCACTTCACCTTTGCATTTAAAATTATAAATGTGGACGTTTCACGACGAAACGAGGATAATTACATCGATTCCAACTATTTATTTCCTTTGCACGCACAAAACCTACGAAATGCAGAATGACGCCACATTGAATGTGATGCGTATTTTAATAGATCATTCAGAATAAGAGAAATTTAAACCTGAAAAAATTTAATTCCAGTAACTTCAGAGAATATTTTTAAAAAATATGTGTAACAAATAATAGCCTATTTAAACCATTTAGAATTTAAAATGAAGAACTTTTTACTTTTATTTTAGTCAAGTGGTAACGTTTCGGATAACTAATGTGATATTTGGAAGAATAATACATTTTCATAAGAAATAGCACTTTGGGTTGAACAAAAGCGTAAGTAAAATAATAGCTTTCACTCTACGGAGAATTACAAAGAGCAGTCGCGACTCAGTCATGGTACAAAAAAGAGATTTATTTCAATATTGGAACTTAGATCTAACATGACATGGGTTCATCAAATCACAGCGTAAAAATATTCTAATGAAAAATAGGAGAGTTGTTATTTCGTGCTAGATGTACCTCAACTTGAGTACGCTTCGAGAATTTAGGACCCCGCGCAAAAGGAAATAAACCTGGAATTGAACAAGATAAAGAGAACAGCAGCCAGCCGGCCATTTCGTGAAGAACCGTTATGAACAAAAAGAGAGAGTCTCAATTTTATTGCTCAGCCTCGGTTGCCCTTCAAGCTACTTGAAACACGAAGGTTGCACACACGATTTAATCTGTTAAATAGATAAAAATTATTCGAGTTAAACACCTAAAAAAAGGTACAATTTTACCTCCGCATTACATTAGTTGACGAGGCCACGACGGGAAGCTGGGAGAGATTGAATGCCAAATAAATAACTAAAAAAGAATTATTTTTCCCCAGCACAATTATTACCATAGGAAACACATGTGGCAATTTGAACACCCCGAATGTTAAAGGATGCGGTTTTCCAATATTAAGCAATTCCATTATTCACTGGAAAAATACGTTGCCACACGTCCTCGCGGCGGCTCGCATCCTCTAATTCTGGCAATAAGTACAGAATACTTCGAGTTAAATGAAATTCTTCCATTTATTCATGTAAAATTTCCCACTGTCTAAGTATATGTGTATACAATTCCGCGAACTTCAAACATTGAATCCGAAAAACTCCAGAAATACTTTTGGAGTCTATGAATGTTATCCTCAGTCAGATTATTCTGTATAATATTCAGGGCCCATATTTAAGATGCGACCCGTTATTTTCAGTTAAACAAGTGAAAAAGGTGTCCTCATTTCAACAGAAAATTAATATCAGTACGTGTAAAATTAATACTAGCCTAGGACGCCATCGAAAGAATAAAAAATATGTGCATTAAATTTTTTCTATCCCAGAAAAAATTATTCGAATTCTCTGCCAAGATAAATTTATTTTCAAATTAATGTACCCACAACAACATAGGCCCAAGATTTAGCCTCTTCAATGATTCAAATAGAGATGAATGATACGCCTACTACCCCTCCTCCCATCTCAGCTTTCTCGTAACATATATCTTGATTTTCCACTAAAGACCTTGAGATAAAATCTGAATTTTACGAGGTTAAGGCAAATAAATACAAAACACCACAGGCATTCAAAATTTACCAGCCAATCAGTAATTTCACTTAGCATTACAAACATTTACTTTCAATAGTGCTACACATATTCTCTATACACGATCTAATTATAAAAAAACTTCATCTACATCTAAATTTTACCCTGAAGACCACCAAGAGGAGCTGTGGCAGGGGGTTTCACACCACTAGCCATTAGAGCCGCTGAAGAATCCTGCATCGCTTCACTTTCGGGGAGTTCCAATTTGCGGCCGTATTTCCTACTCCTGTGGACTTGGATTGTGTGAGGGAAAAGGCTTTCCTTTTTTCGGTCTTTTCTGTTTCGTAAATTGCGCGAATATTCATTGAATAGGGAATGTCCATCAAATATAAAATACCTCTCACAGAAATTGCTACTCACGTAGGTACTACAATTTTCACAAGTGATAGCAAATCTGCATCTCACTCTAAGCATGTATTTCATTCACTGAACATTGAATAATCCGTGGTATCTTTAGAGTTAAGCAACAATATTCTTTAGAGTGATAAATTTCCTCCATAAGTTAAGTTATTTTTCCAAACAACAGCATATAATACAATGTCGTCCATACTGCATAATTTTATAACTAACCAAAATGAGGGGTAAAACATGATTTCCCGGATGTATAAAACAGATTAATGTGTGATGTGGTGGAAACGTTCCATAATAAGAGAAACAAGCACACTTTGCAATTTTCCAATTAATAAAATTTGATGTCAACCAGTTTGGATGTACTACATCATCTTCAAGTGAAGCTCTCATAACTTGTTACAACATTGTAACAATAGTACCAAGTGTACAATTATAACAAGTTATGAAAGCTTCACTTGAAGATGATGTAGTACATGGAAACTAGTAAACATTAAATTTAGTTAAGTAGAAAATCGCAGTGTCTTTGTTTCTCTTATTTTGATTTTCCGGATTTACAAGGTGGTATACATCTCTCAAGTAACTTTTTCTATGACAACTAGGCCCAATTTATCAGCAAAAATCAATCACTCCACCTTCTTTCCCCGTTTCCAACTTACTTCCTAATATATCCACTTACATTCCTATTCCATTCCTATTCATCATCCTATATCCGTCGGCTCCACATGCCACGCTCACCATTTATAAAAACCCCTTATCATGATTTCATAACGTTCTCGCCCACCGTCTACATTCCTCATAATCCCAAGCACTCCCCCTCACCATAAAGTGTGGAAGCTAATTCTTCACCCACATACCAGGAACCAAGCGGTCCCTTTCCTGAATCCTTCCGCGTACTGATTCAAATCTCGTTTCTTTTTCCTTTTGTATACCAATGTAGGCTACGTCCCTGTAATTACTTACAAATTAGCAACTCTTCCCATTCATTAATTCCTTGGAATATTCCTAGACCGTCAGAAGTCTAACAGCTGCCCTTGGGAAAAATGTATCCCATGATAAACTATTGCTGATGAATTTTCGTAACAATATTATTTGAAAAGTACTAAAAAATTAAATGGATATTTACCAAAAGAATGGAGACTAAGTCATATCCCATTCAAAGCGTTAAGCCTGGTTGTCGCTCAAAATGCCTATTTGAAAGCACAAAAAACCGCATAGCTGGTGACTACAATAATATATTTTAAGTGTACGCATAAGCATTTGAACTAATTAGTATAAATTTAACCACAGTAATCAAAACAAAGGTGGTTTTGGTAGCTGAGGGTAGAGTTCAGTTTATACTAAGCCCTAGGGCATGTGCCATTCATACATCAGGGAAAGGGTGGGGGGTGGGGATTATTTTCTCTGTCCCGCCTGCGGTTTCCCAGGAAGACCTGGTACCTGAAAAATCACACAGCTTGGGTGAAGCTGAGGATACCAAGAGGCGTCATCCGGATTCAAACCCAGACCCTCACAAGCTCAGCACTATGCCCACTGGGCAACCACGCTCAGCACGTGGTATAAACTTAGGGATCCCCAAACCACATGAACGAAACGGAAGTGATAAAGTCTTCCTAAATATTAATAACCTTCCCATGCTCCTCTCAAAAATATAATCTTAAAAAAACAAGTAAATATATTAAATAATAGATAACTCTTGGCAAAGCAATTACTGAAACAGATATACAATGCAAGTATTTATTTGAAAAACGTACTAAAACCAGTTATTAGTTGTAATAATAAAAATTAAGCGAGCAAGAATTTAATTCTATTGGTAAAAGTAGGTCTAAATCCAAGACTTAAGTTAGTTTTGATCAGTGGAGGTAGAGCTCACCCCGAACCCCGAAGCATTTGGCGTGACATTCTCACATTACATGGTAGTAGGTCTAATTCCTTACCATGTGTAACCAATCAGTTTCCTACGAAGCCCTTGTATCCAGAAACTCACACTAGGTAATAATAAATAATCCAATAAAGATAGATTAATTTAAAAATTAATCTATCTTTATTGGTTAATTAAAATCTCTCGCTTGCTAACCATAAGCAGTAAAATCCCTCCTAAGATTTGAAAAAAGAACACCTAAGGTATTTATTTTTTTAGGTTTGGTTTTCTTATAACGCTTTTATAAATAACGCTGTCCTGAGAATCGCTTGCTTAACTTATACCTGTCAGGTGCTTCACAATTCACTACGTCTAAACGTGCGACTTCAAACAGTGCAACTGTATATCTATATCCTATGTGATTATTTTATCACGCTTAGTCGGAAATCGGATTGAAGTTTTAGCTTATGAATTCGGATCTGAGAATAAAAGCAACAGTTAAAAACACAAAATAAAAGCGACTGGATCAGCTTAATATTCATTATTTATACTGAATTCAAGGTTTCAATTGCATGAAATTGAAAATTCCCGTAGCCCCCTCCTGAAAAAAAACTTTCAGCCCTCAACAAGAATATTTTGAGATTCGCACCGTGAAGTTACATATATCTGGTAACATTACAATGCCGCTAGGTTTGAATTGAAATTCTTGGGTGCTCTTTTAAAGCACCTACAACACGAGATGATAAGTCATTCAATTGATCGCCTTCTAGTTATGAGAAGATCAAACTGGTTCATCTGGTTCCTTCCAAATGGATATTTTAAAATCAATTACGACTTTCCGCTGCTTTCCGGCCAAATTTAATGATAATGATCACCATGTTTTCGAAATTCCTCTTTTCACGGGCCTTAAACCCCAACCAAAAACGAGAAATGCGTTGGTAAGACATGTCTGGGATCATGATATCATTTCTCGTCGGAATACCATAAATAACTGTCTACTTAACAATTAAAAAAAGTCCTGGGTGATCAACAAAAAAGTTCGGTTAAGGTTTCTAAGAGCAGCGCTAAAATATGCACCCAACTTCGTAAATGTTCCCACCTTTCCTGCGTTCATTTGTAAATCTTTTACATTCAGCATTTCCGGGGCCCACGGTTCCATCTCCTTTCCCTTCTTGCCTTTTTCTGAGAAAATTCTACCTGCTCAATCGAATTTCTTTTATTTCATGCGTGTACGGAGCTCTTGTGAAACATTAAAACATGTTGTCTCCCTCAACATAGAATTTCACTTCCTAAGAGGGCCTTTCTCGTCCTTCGATTGATTTGGTATGCAACAGAATAAAATTAGGTACCAAGTGTTTGTTCTTAGTAATAATTTTCGTTTTTGAGAGGCATAGGTTGTAGATTCCTCATAACCGTGTAAACACAGCATATTTTCTTTGCATAAAGCGGAAGAGAATAACGAAATACAGAAGACAGAATATTAATTGGTTATTTTATTTATTCAGTTGGAAACAGGTTCAATGGAAAACTGACAATGAGAAATAAAAAAATTGTAATAGAAATATAATACCATGGTATGTATAATACAAATAAATAATTAAACGGCTATCCTCACATTCATTTTATTTTTGTAAATATGATAAAGCTGTATTATTTTTAATTAAAGAGGTTTCATGACGTGCCAAGAAAAATATAAAATCAGAATTTAAGAGACCCGAATTAACTTTAAGGCTTTATCCTCTTACCTCTTTCAAATGCGATTCTCAAACAAAAAAGTTAAATTATGATTTCCTGACGCTATGACACAATTCAAAGAACAATCAATAGATTTATCACTTTTAAAACGTCACAATGTTTGAGGAAAGGAGCTGAAAATATCGCTCTGGGGTTTTGGAGGTGAATTCCGCCACATGCAAATGAGTTTCGTAACACAATAGTTTTATGTTTTCATTAACACTTAATGCTAGCCATGTAAGCATCTACTTTGCAATTAATCCGAAATGTAATATACCTTCTCCAAGCATTTCATAAAATACCTATAGCCCGACATTCTTTATTTGGAATATTTCTTTCTGCATTCTCTATTTACAATAATCCGACTGTTATGTAAAACTATAGTTTCAATATCATTAATTATAAAACATAATGATTCTTTCACATGTAATCCGAACGAATATTTTTTAGACATCCAAAGGGCCGAATAACTTCCCAATTAAACCGTTTCCTTTTATTCCCCTTCCCAGTACCCACTCGAAAGCTTTTCTGATTTTTCCCCCTTGCTCCGATCCACAGGCTGTTATCCGCCTCGGTGATTTCAACGAGGAAGGTCAAACAACGCCCTTCCTTCTATTTTGCCGCACCAAAAAATTAAAACAGCAGCAAACTTTTCGATTCATCGCCCCCGACACAACTCTCCCTTTGTTCCATCAAAATCTTCTTTACGCGTCCGAGCTCGAGAGAGAGGGGGGTAGAGGGGGGGGCGTGATATCACCTGCTCCAACCCGGGATAGAGTCGTTTGTCCCTCCCGTCCACCCCAACACTCCCTTCCCTCCCCTCCGCACCCCAAGAATCTCAACCACCCCTCCTCCTCATTTCCATCCCATCCGCGACCGCCTTCGCCTTCCCGACGGCCTCAAACTCCCAACAACGGCCACCATACCTCCTTATGACATCGGCCCGTGATTGGGGCGCGGGGAGGAGGAGAGGGGGGAGAACAGAGCAAAGGAAGGCATTGTGGGGGATGGGGTGCGCATGGCCGCGGGAGTAGAGGGCGGCATTGTTCAGAGAGAGGGTGAGCGGGAGGGAGGGATATGGGAGGGAAGGAGGGAGGCCGATGGAGGATGACGGGAGGGAGGGAGGAGCGTTGCCCGGTCTGGTGGAGGGAAGAGTTTCGAGGGAAGTCGGTTGTGAGGCAATTGCCCTGGGAAGAATTGTT
>LYUA01001801.1:19587-29796 GCA_002093875.1 Calopteryx splendens | reverse complement strand
CTGTTACAGAAAAACTGAGATGGTTTGCCCATGTCTTAAGACGATCACTTATGTTGAAATTTTTAATGTTGGATATTAATTTGTAGTGAAGAAATACCAGAGAAAAACTGAGGAAAACACGTATAGAGTGGGGAAGGGAGAGAATTTTGGGGTGTTAATTAACAAATTCTTTTCAGGGTAGAAAACTCCAAATTTTTACGATAAATATTTAGGGAATAAACCAAGGACGAAAAAGTAAAACAATCGAGTAACTAGCAATAATTAAGTCTAACACCATGGGCAGGCAAATTTTTGATGTTACACATGTTTAATATGTGTTCGAGTTTATTCATCCTCTAACGTCAGATATATCATTAAATATTTCTTACTCATCCTATTTCAAACATATTATTTTTAAATCCCAGCGAAAATCATATTTATGCCGCCGAGAAGTTTTATTTCCGCGGAAATGATAATGATTTTAGTATGTAAAAGGATATATAAAAATACCATTGCAGATAAAATAAATAATATACATTTTGACGCAGGGAATAAAAAAGAAATAGGAGTTGTCCGCTTTCCTCGTTGCTCAGGGTCACATTCGGTAATGGAAGCAGCAGCGAGCATCGTTCAAAGGACGGAAGCCCAATGCTGAAAAGTCTGTGGATGCATATAAAAAAGGTCGGAGGGAGATAGAAAGAGGACCAACGTCTGGTTTTCCGAGTGAAAATATTTTTCTTTCCTTTCGGATTCGAGTCCTCGTGACTACTGAGGGCGAAAGCCTCCTCAATGGCGAAGGCACGGTAGAGTTTCGTTCAATTTAATTCTGAATAACATAACGAAGCATTTTATAAGCTAATAATTTGCTCATATGGTTACTTAAAAGGAAAATTTTAAATAGTTGAAATAGAAAACAACTCGGTAATTCTTAATTGCGCAGCGGCAAATTTTTAGTCCGATTTCTCGATTCCAAAATTACTCTCGACCACGAGCGATGGTTCCATAAACTTTAATCGCCCGACTTTGATCCGCTGGGGAATCATAGATTAATAGATAAGGAGATTTTAAACATATCTATTAAGCACCTACAATCCCTCAGACTTTAAATCCCGCGAAACCCAAGAATTTATTACTCTCGGGACACCAGAAGGACTTAATCCGCCACCGGGACGCTGTGAACTGATCCCAAGATGCATTGCGGCGTGACGGGTTGAAAGTTTCGCAGCCGGGGAGGTGAGCGATGGAAGCGCTTGTCGAGCTCGAGATCGAATAAATACCCGAGCGTCATAATTGATCGGACGAGGAGAGTATTTCGGGCGAACATAAATCACCGCCTTATTGCTCCAGCGTGAAACAGATATGAGAGTCTCCCGGCCTTAAATCAATCGAAGGGAGCCAAAGTTTTGGCTACAGACTTATTTTCCTTGTGGAGGAATTAAAAACAAAGGGCCGGGCAGATATAAAGAATAATTTCCGTGTTACGTTGTTTGATGAAAATTGCATAAACCCTCACTAACCATTAAATGGCCGCGGTGCCATCCAGATGAAAATTTTACGGCCTCATTACACCGTCGTGGAATAATGGGGGCTTCTATTAGACGCACGAGTTTTATTAGCTGCACCGCAACAGTAATTCAATGGGTGTAAAACGTTACGACACTGGGGACCCCATGGGGAAGCAACAACACACTCGAAAGTTGTTATTGCGTGGTGTCTGCGCTGTCTCGCCCATTAGTGGTGTTACCAGGCTTGAAATGTTTCTCATTTGAATGGATTAGCAACGCATTAACATTTTCAACGTGACCGCCGTTCACTTAAACTGGCATGAATAAGACGTGAAATTATTATATGAAAGAGGTCAGAGGTCTTCTAATAAAAAAACCTATTCAAAGTATTCGTTGAGTAAAACTAAATATCCAAGTGACGGTTAGTTCGAACTTCAGATGAGCATGATTCCATTTAAATTGTAGACTAATATTATCGACAGTTTACACTTGCCGGTTATCTTAAGCCTCATGCCATATGATTCCAGACTTCATGCTCTTTTTCCCAAAAGGCAGTCCTGGAAAATGAGGAAAATATAAAGTTGAAACTTTGTTGCCCGTCATTGATTTTTAAGACTCAATCAATCGCCTTTTAATTCCTCCTTAATTCAATAGTGTTCGGCGTGGTGGAACAGCATTTTATAAAATAAAGTAACAATATTTATACCGTCCACTAATCTAATGTTCGTACTAATTGTGTTCGGTGTCGGTGTTCTTTTTTTGGTGCTCTAATAATTCTTAAACAGTTCTTTAAAGTTTATTTTTGTTTTATTTTTAAAGAAGACTGTTTGTATCATAAACCGGACATATACATTTACGTTGTTGCATTGAAGAAAACTTCGACAATATTGAGTCCTCTCCGGTCATCGTCATAAGCTGGCGCAAGTCACGTTTAGTGCTTTCTATACGGCTTGTTACGCTGGGAGTTGTCGCAACCGGACTCGCGAGGATTCTCAAGAAAAAGTGAGTCGGGTTAAGTTTTACAAGATGACGCACGAGTCACTTGAATGGAAAAAACCCAATGAATTTCATTAAAAAATATTTTTATATCGATATTTAGCCTTTATCTACATTGCTTAGACCATAGACCACCGAGTACAAGTAGGATGTGGAGGGGAAATAAAAAAATGAAGAAATACAATTAATGATATCCACGCCATTTAAGTTACTTGAATAGAATTATATTTTCATGCTTTATTTCATGGTTATTAAGTTGCAAGTTGAGTGTATTGACACAGCTTCTCCCTATAACGAGGGATTAATGACTACCTGAAGCTGATTAACCTGAAGATGATAAACTACATCCAAACCTGGTTGAGAATAAACTATATTTTAACTAGTGGAAAAGTGCTATCTTTAATTCATTAATATGTTCCAATTCCACCATATCATGCCTGAAACTACTCGATTCGAATACATGGATGGAATTAGTATAGTGCTGTTTGCTGTAATTCTATACATATTACCAATTAAAACGCCATACATTTGCTGTGATTTCAGAAATGTGTAAATGAAACATACGTAGTGTGTTATTTAATATATTACCTCTGTTTTTTTCATGAATGCTTCATTGATATAGGTATGCGTATTATTACAGATTTAGCTCTTTTGAATTGGCTATGACACATTCCTTACCGGAAGTTCCTCCTGCGGAGCCTACTTCCAATGATTTACTTTTCACTGATCAGGCAGGCAAATTTAATGTAATGCAATGAGAGGGGAATAATGAAATTGATTTCTTGGGATAGCCCGTACGAAGAACGGGAAATTCCATATAGTTTATTATAAAAAAAAACATTTCACGCGTTTCAACGCCTGGGCGGAAATGATGGAGGGTGGAGGTAATACGCTGCATTAATACTTTGCCTTCGTTTGAGCAAACCATCAGCTGAGGCCTATATGTAATGCTACAAGAGGCTTATGGAGAGTCTGCTCTCCCCTAAAGCACAAATATCAGATGATTTAAAATGTTCAAAGGAAGGAGGCAATCAATTTCAGAGGAAGATGAACCTCTAAGCTCCAGTCACTGCTCTTACGGAATTCATTAACACTGTTGCCGCCATTGTGAGAGAAGATCGTCGTTAAGAGCACCAGCACCAGAAAAATTAAAAATTTCATTGGGTGGCACCCGCACGTTGGTAACAGAAAAATTGCACACGAGACGTGTTTGTGCGCGATGGGTTCCGAGGCTGCTCTTTGCCGAACAACAAGACGTTCGCGTGCAAGGGCTGAATATCTCACAAAAATCAATGCGAAGTCCTCATCCTTCCTATAGTCCAGACCTAGACCCATGTGACTTTTTTCTGTACCCAATGTGTAGAAACGCCTTTGTGGAAAGCGACTAGTTGCCGTAGTCGAAAATGAACAAGTTTCTTGTTAACGGCTGCCGCTGACGCAATATTGATGTCAAATCAATTAAACTTGTGCCATACATGCATTAACATTTAGTTTTAAATATTGCATGAAATTAATTGTTTGCACTATAAATAATTTGAAAAAATATTATGATTGTTTTTTACTGTATAGACCTCGTGTTTTAGGTGTTTCGTTTAGTGAATCAAAAAATTAGAATTATGAACGTCCCAATCATACAGAGGATCCTGAAAGCATTAAAATCAACAGTATAAATCTTAAAAATCAAGATCATCTTGCAAAAAGGGCTCCTCCTCCAAAAATGCATACGTTTTCAATACTCAGATCCGTTTCCAATTCCAATTAATATATTAAACCGCTCCGTAGGGCTTGTACTGGGTTTAAAAAAAATCATTCGCTCACTAAAGCAAGTTTTGGCTATAGTCAGAACAAATATTGGTTCGTCTAAATCTCTCGTCATAGCAGTGAAATATATATTATTTAATCAAATACGCAAGTACAACTTGTAACATCTTCTGGATATCCCACGTTAAGATATTATTACCCATAAAGAAGTTTTTCTCACTCTCCGCAGCAATACGTGCATCTCATATCTTTATCATCAAGCTCGGCCAGAGTTACAACCAAAAAAAATACCACATCTCGAAAGTATCGCAATCACATGAGGTGGAGGATGGGCGGCGGGAAAGATAGAGAAGATATTG
This sequence comes from Calopteryx splendens, assembly GCA_002093875.1. NCBI lineage: Eukaryota > Metazoa > Arthropoda > Insecta > Odonata > Calopterygidae > Calopteryx > Calopteryx splendens. The sequence continues at coordinate 25,196 of LYUA01001801.1, read as the reverse complement.
GCAGCGGCCTCCCCTTCAGGGGGTTGAAAAATATTACGCGCCAAAGATAAACTCGGGAACGGATAGAAGTCTTCGAAGTTGAAATGAGAGAGAGAGAAAGGGGGAGGGCCTTTTTTTTGTTCGATAGCTGTTGTGCGGAAATAATAAGCGTCGTCGAACAATGCAACGAAACGTTCTGTTTGGATACGAGCCAACGGCTGATGGAATTGGACGCTCCCGACGAAAATGGAAGGTTTGGAGTGAAAGAGAGATGGGGAGACGAGGAAGGAGATATGTTCCCCTTTTGGCAAACAGGAGACTATTTATTCCTTTCTTTCAATCTTCACATCTGCTTCACGTCTTCACGGTTACGGTCCCATGGTCCCTTACTTTCCGCGGTGGGAGGTGGAGAAGAATCAAGGCATGAAATTAGTCTACTTATCGCCGCTTTTCGGCGAACACCTCTCTCGACATGATAAAAAAATCAAATGAAAAGGTCCTATAACAGGTGATTATCGACTGCACAAATCTAGTGGTGTCAATGGTACAGTTTTCAATACTACCGGAAAATAAATAAAAGAAATAAAAATATTTGAAATGAATACAACAGTTAAACAAATTTTTGCCTCCCCGAGAGCAAGACTAAGAAAGTATTTATCTGAATCTATACCGCCGGAGTTAAATTGTACGTTCCGAAAACTTAATGCATTTGTTTGAATCATTCATTATTAGTTATCATTCCGTAGGTTCGTTTAATGCATTCCGTTGCTCTGTTCTTTGTTACTTTATTACGTCTACATATTTACATACTTGATGCATTCCATCCTAGGCCTGCCACTGTAGTTCCTCGTCAATTCTTCCTTCAGTTATTTCCAGCATTATTGGCGCTCTTCTAGACGCACTGCCTTGGTCATACTTAAGAGGGAATCCTATGAGTTCGTTCCTTCTTCTTCCAATAAATTTCAACAAAAAAAGTAGCAAAAGCAGCCCAAAGGTAATTCTTTCTTTCAAAAAGAAGTTTCCCAGTTTATAACGAATCACCGTCAACTTCCTCTATTTCAAATCCTGCACCTTTACTTCTTTTTGTAATCAGAGCGTTTGAGGAATTTACCTTTTTTATCAAAGGGCTCTCTCATTAGACATTTTTTTTCAAAAAGCAAACTAACTCTTATGTTCTCAGACGATATCCCAATGATCATGCAGTGACGATTTTAGCCTAGTAAACGGACGTGCCGTCGGATCATTACGCGACCAGAGGGGATTATCCGATGCTCGTGGCCGCTCGGGACGCACAGGAGAGGCTATATCGACATCTCCCTCGGCGGGCATTAGTGCCCGAAAGGGCAGCATCAGCACGAGGAGTTGTGCTCCCGAGTCAATTCCCGAGAGGTGACGTTTCAGAGGGGGGGAGAGGGAGAAACCCGGCGCGTAAACTCTCCCCAACCGAAAACAAATTAGAAATAATTGGATGCAATCAGAGGAACACTAATGCATTGAACCGCCAGACCTCCACATGGCGCGAGGACTTTGCGGCCCTAAACGCAGTCTCATTATCATTAGTGGGCGCCCAAACGAAAGGTTAATTAGGACTAAAGAAGTTTAGTGTCTTGAAATGTGTTTTGCATGGGATTAGCTTAGTTTATTTCATGGTTGAGTTAGATCCACAACATGATTGGACTAGAAATCAAACCTAAGGGGGTTATAAAAATCACGAAACAATTCAGAGATCAATTAGTGCTGAAAACTGTTCAATAAAGGCGAGTCTTTTAAGAAATGAGGTACATTACTCATACACCTTAAATGGTTTCAAATTATCCCATTTCTGTTGTTTCTAAATAACTAAAATAGATAAAAATTCCCATATTCATGCCTTTTATTCTAAGACTCCTGATATAACATCCTATCCAATTTATGATAAAAACTTTATTTTATTTAATGATGTATTTATATTTCCCTCACAAAGGAATCCGCCCTACTTTCCTTAAGAAAAGTCCGTAATCATGATCGGAAAAATTAATTATAACTCAATATCAACTTCAAATTAAAATATCCACATTCCTTCCCCGCTGATTTATGACGCAGCTGCATGCAAATATCTAATAAATATGAAAGTCGTGAAAATTTTGGTACCATAGCGAAGGTTCCAGTTCTTGAGCAAGAATGTCTTCATTTTCAGGGGACAGAGATGAAAAATTTCGGCGGTTTAACGCCGGGATTGTGATTCAAGAAATTAAAAAATAAACGGAAAAGGAAGGAGACAAATTAAGAGAATATTTGACGCTCTTCGTGGCACAGGAAAAGAATTAAGCACAGAAGAGGGGGTCTTGGAAGATGAATGCGACGACGTCTCTTGAGGACGATCCCATGAAAATAAATTGGAGACTCCGACCCGGAATTCTGAAAATCTACATACATTTCCATCTGCGTGCAAGAGATTCTGCATTTCCAATCCAGGCGCTCGCTACCTCTGAGCTGACGCTCGCACTCTTGGAATGGTCACCGAAACGAGAGAGCCACTGGTAGCAGCACAAAAATATGAAGTGAGGAGAAAATAAGAAAGGTTACGATCCACACCTGGAATTATATCGGAAGTTTATTTTACTAATTACAAGCCCCAAACTTTCTACATTGGTAACCAAATATTATTAGTTATTTTTTTGTGAAAATTGAAGCACAGTTCCTTGATTAGCCTGACATCCCGTATTTACATCCTAAAATCCTGTCCTTTGATGAGTAAATCGCGCCGAAGGATGGAGTCATAGCATTTTTCGTCAAGAAAAAAGGGTCACTGCTACCTTTCGGTTAATAAGATGTGAAGAAACTAAATTTAAAACTACTAGCACTACAGGAATCACCATATGAGAGATATTTTATTTCGAGTATGTTCAGAGATTGAGTTTCTCTGAAAATATGCCCGAGAGGAATAATCTTTAATTTATTTATGCATACAGTATATCAAAAAAGATGATTTTACGAGCGAACGGAATCATCTGTACGAAATCCGTCAGATGGAAACTAGAGGAAAGTGTTCCAAAAGTCTTGCCACGATGAATCTGGAAAATATACTGCATTCTATAAGGACGACTGCAAATAGAATCTCCTGGGACGGTATTCCTCCGGAGGATCCCTCAAACATTCCGAGACGGCAAAGACGTATGTGCAGTGTGGTATATGGTCAATTCAAAGACGTTCTGCACGGAAGGCCTAAATCACATCACAGAATCATTCAATGCCAGGTTCAAATATCCAAACCTCGAATTTATTTAGCTATTCGAGGATACGAAATTTTCTCCACCTAGAGATTCCTCGGGCCAAGTTAAAAAATTAATGAAGATCGTTAACTCATAACAACGAACCCGTGTCGTGGCAGTGGATCAAATAATAAAGAGTAAATGGAATTTAAAGGTGGGGGGTTATCATGAAATTTAAAGCCATACAACAATGTTAGTTTAATTGATTGCCATAACATCTACGTTTCCGAGCACCACCCCTCACTGCAGGCATCAAAGAGGGAGATTTTCGTTCTCTTAGTGTTCGAATTTCAGCCGCTAATTTATCTTCACACAATCCGTGGAGAGAATAATCAAATTAATACTGGTGGCTTTTAGATATGCAAGCGTGCGTGAAAATATTTATCAATGGCCAATAATTCCGGAGGGATTGACAGCTTCAACCCAAATTTGTATATTTAAAACGCAGCATTAAATTCCGTGGTACATCTTGATCTTAAACATTTCGTTCCATTTGTATCGACTAGCAGCAACCTCCTTATAGTGAGTCTTGGTAGATTCTCATTATACAACCGAAGAGCTATCAAAGGGGTGTTTCCTTATACCAAATTTACAATTAATATTACTTTGTGGTAAAATAATGATTTGCTAATTTGAAAAAACCTTAATTTTACGAAATGTTTCATTCTTCATGTCATATTTATAGTTTTTATGGGGAAGAAATGCTAAAGTGTCCATGAAGGACTTTTACATTATAAAAAAGAATGCTTTCGTTGCCTGAGGTCCCAAAATCGGAAAAATGTGCGTACTGTCCCAAACAATAGGCTAGTTTCAGATGAAGCACAGAACGTACCCAATTGTAGATGTTGCGCGAAACCGTAGATATCGGCTACACATTCGAGGAGATGTAAACATTCGGAGATGCATATAATGTGTTATTTTTTATCACATTAATGTGGTAGGCCTCAGGTAACGTTCGTGCTTAAAAGCATATCCGTGCTCGAAACATCGGGGTCTCCCCAGGAGTTACTGAATTAAAAATTAAAATAGTATTCTTAAGTGCTCCTGCGGAATGGAAGAAATAATGCCCATTTCTGAAAACATAGTCGTGGATAGTATTAATACAAATTCGCTCATGCCAAATTTTTAAACAGATTGGTAAATTGCCTCACTCCGCAGGGGTCCGACCGGGAAACCTAAAATCAGGAACGGAACACTTACTTTATTGACTTCGTCTAGTGGAGCAGGGTGAAAATTTAAACCTTACTAAAGTGTTTCCATGTTATGTGCAACAATTGCGTAACATCAAAGGTAACATTGAGTGTGTGCTACGCTCTTACGCGATATCCATTCATAATACACTGCAGAAAACCGCAAGGTGAAAATGTTCGAGACATCTAAAATTCTATAAGTGCGAATCGGTTTTCACATTGGATGCGAGGGAGGAAAGAGATTTCACGACCGAATTGGCCCGAAAGGAATTTTATTTTCATCTTTCATTGGATGTCTGATTGATTCACATATATTTTAAATCCATGTATGATGCGATAGTAATTAATGACAAGCATTTTCTGAAAAATGTTTTCTTTAATAATAGGTCGTGGACAACATTCAACGTGCCTTTGACACAATATCATTATAAACACGAGGAAACCAATAGAAGCTTGTTATCGACTTAAGAGCGCCGATCTCGAGCACAAGCATTACGGGAACTCAATTAGATACTCCTACAATCACATGATAGTACGAAATAAGGAGTTGCGAAAACTCCAAGTCAACAGTACTTATAAATCAGAAAAATACTAAATCCAACCTTGGTTATTTGTATATTTTCTGGACCATTCTAATTCCAAAAAAGAAAACTTTGTACAAAGATGAAATAATTACATTTCTCAGGAAATAAATCACTTTTACATAATTACATTTTATCGAATATTTTTCTATTATTTAGTGCACTAAGTCCCCGAGGGCATAGCACTCAAAATAGAACTTCTTCTTTCACCGTCAGGGAAAAATAGAAATGTGTGTACTCTCTCTTTTTCCATCTTCGATTTTTGTCGAAAGACAACTCCGACGTGAAAAGGAAAATTACCAGAAATATACGACCTTCTTTTTTCGAATACAATCACTCCTGTACCGTTTCATTTTGGAAAGACGGCATCGTATTGATTATTGATAAGAGATTGGAAAAAAACAATATTACCTGGTTCTGTCGTTTTTTGAGAACGGTCTGCTTTTCTTCGCTTAGGCATCAGTTTGATGACTTTTCGACTCTCCTCTCCTTCCACCAATGAAACTATAATATATGAATTATATATATATATATATATGAATTATATATATATAAACTCAGTCAGTCTTCTCTAGTTGACGAAGGCGGAGGGTTTCCGCCGAAACTGT
>LYUA01001800.1:160925-173137 GCA_002093875.1 Calopteryx splendens | reverse complement strand
AAGAAACTATTTAAAGCCATCAGTTGCTGAATTAAAAAATGAATCCGGACGGAAAGCCATCGCCAAAGATTTTTGTTTCGGCATATTAGATTTCTGGAAAATTTCAGCCAACCTTTAAAGCCACGTTTCTATGTAGAACATTTCCAGCGGTGTAAGTTCAAGAAAAGAAGGGCCTAAAAATAAAAAGAAAACAGATTTCACAGAAATCCGCTGATCACCATAAAATAAATTTAGCAAAAACAAAAGTGTGGGACTGTATAAAATATATGTGGATGGGTCTTCTTCTTGTTTTAAGACATTCTTATTTTTAACGGATTCAATGAACCCATTCATTAACATGTTATCACACAGTTCAAGAATCCGCCAGGGTAAGTATTGCTGCAACAAAGTAGGTTCTTCTTCCACGACTAAACTGTTACGTTTTAATCATTAATCGGTATTTTAAAACGTCGAAACCCATTCTTAAGCTCTTGCCTTGGAGGAAATGGAAGGCAAGAGCGATTTTTAGTTTAAATAATCAGGATAACTCTCGGTATCGAATCTGTTTCAGTGTTATCGTGTTTCGCCGCGAAGGTGAGAAGCGAGCCCCGTCGTCACTTTCGTAACTCGGTTTCCTCAGTTACTGCGCTCTTGTGACAGGATTGCAGTGAAGTTTGGCCGTGATTAATATAGTATAGGAGCCCTGGCGGTACTGAGGGAACAATGCCACGACGCCACCAGTAGTTCGGAGGACCTAGCGAAGTCCATTGTTGGCGGGTGGCGGAAGGCCCTCCACGGGGTAGCGTGGGGGAAAGAAGGGAGGTGGGGAGGAGGCTTAGGTAATGGGCGCGCCAGCGGGTTAGGCAATGCATAAAGTACATAACGGAGGGAAGGGGTTTCTTTGGATTACGGGTGAATATATTGGAGGAAGGGAGGTCTTTTATGAAACGCTTACGGGGACAAAAGGGTTGGAATGGTTTTCCTAGCAATGGAAGGGAGGATTAGGGGTACGGGAATCGAAAGGAGAGGATTCGGAAGATTACCGAGGGGAGGGGTGAAGGGGGTGCGTTATGAGGATGTGGAGGGGAGGTTTGGAGTGTTGTGGGGTGGGGTGGCAGGTTGGAATCGGTAGAGAGTCTTTAAGGGTGGTTTGGGAGTTGAGATCTGGCGGGGGCAGATAGGGAGATTGGTAATCTACGGTGAGGGCGTACTCGGAGCCTCAATAGGGAGTGGGTGATGGGTCCGAGAAAGGCCAGGGGTCAACCTTTTGATAGTGGAGGCTTGGGAAGCACTGGTCTTGCGCTTTCCTGGTTAAAGCAGCGCTCAGAATCATCACACTTGATCAAAAATTTTACGGGTGCATTGTAAATTCTTAATTCTGGTGAAGGTCAGCTAACTGCAGCGTTGATTTAATAGGACGAATGTGTGCCTAAATACCCGCTTGGATTTATGGATCTCATATTCGTGGTTTACTAACGAACCCATCTTTCGGCTCATGAAAAACTAACAAAAATACACAATTTTTATTAAATATATTCAACTCACCTTCGTTCATCAAATTCATTTCATGCTGAGTGGATTTTCTTGCATGAGAAGTTCTGCGTCATTCCGAAATTTAAAATTATGTAAATTTCAGAATGACGCAGGACATATTTGCATCTTTGTAAATATGAATATTTTAACTGATGTAAATTTCGGATTGGCGTAGTTTATAGCATTGCAAAGTTTTTTTCACGTTTCTAATTGTATTGCAGAAATGAAATAATTACGTTACCGGTGCATAAAGGTTTATGTTTTTTAGCGAATTTTGACTGCCCGAAGGCCGCGACATTAGAAGTGACTTCTGCACTTTATCATAGGTTTAATCTTATTTAGGATATCAGCTGTTCTGTTTTATGGAATATTTTCTAAGCATTGATATTCACGCTGTGTGAAATTCACACGTTCATGGTAGGAATGATAGATCAATCCGTTTCCACCTGCGGTTCCTCATGATGTTCTGAAACCCAGACGCACGACTCGGATTTGTAAGCACAATGATATCCAAATGCATCACCAAAATTTGACCCAGGAACACTCCGGGTGTTGATTGTACCTATTGATGACCACACATAATCATCAATGACATGTTATATTTCTGATAGCTACAGTAATCAATCCCAAGGTTGTAATGATGTGAGGGTATAGGTAAACCCAACGGCGTGTGAAATTCACACGCCAGCAGTTCCTTTCCCTGCAACGTCTATAGTTACTCAGGAGGATCTGGAACCCAAAAATAACACAGATTAGATGAAATTGAGGGTGGCCAGAGTCTGGAACTGAACACAGGCCCTCCGTTAAAAATCTCATTGATTTACCCCCTGGACAACTACGACCCCTATTTATCGTGATTAATAATTAAATTTAATAGGTATTAGTCCGGGGCTTTCATACCCCGGAAATATCTCCTTGTGGTTGAATACGAGAAACGGTATGCTATCAAGGTAGTCCCTTCAGGAGGGATACAAGCTTGTATAGAAAGCATTAAGAGGACTTGGGGTAAAAATTAAATTCGTACCGTAAATGCTAGCAGAAATTTCTTTACGTGGCACAGCCTTTGAATAGCCTTTCTTATTTTGCTCATAGAGGATGAAAAACAAGTCTTGGACAATTTGAAGTCCTGATATATTCCCATCTCGTATAAGGCTCACTCAATTCGAAGTGAACATACCTGCGCTGTAAAGAAATGCCAAGAGTCCTTGAAATCTCTCTTTATCTTACCATTACCACTTTACTGCATGAAAAACACGGGATAATTATTTTTTCATGTGGATATGAATTGGATTTGTGCAATTAATGGCACGTCAAAAATAAAGTTACGAAGTGGGGAAGTTTTTCCCCGTGGATATAAATTCTTCTGGCGCTTGGTTGAATTTAATTCACATCTTCAATTTCTCTTTGTAGGGGATAGGCGAATTTGTACATCTGTACCTTGCTACTTCCCTACTATTGCTTCTTCACATATGAGTCCAGTCTTAAGTACAGTCAATCGTTACTTTACAAATTTTTAATCACTCATCTTTTATTCGTAAGAAATATCCATGTTCTTCAATATAGGTTGTGTGTTTTCAATTGCCATTTCCTTGAGAACAGTTCATTTTTCTGCTTTCAACTTGAAGACCTTACCGTCCCCGCGAGGCCTTCTACGCATGTGCCTTCAGGTTTTTCATCTAGTGGCAAAGAAATGAAATGGTTAATTTTGCTCAATTTTTAGTTCCCGATCATGGTTTCAAAATTTGACATAAAGTGACAAAATTTTGATCGGGATACAAACATTTCTATGACGTTTAATTATTGCTTCATTTCATCACTGCAGAATGAATACGTATGACTTACCCCTTTATTTTATATAATTATTTATATAAAATACATTGGTTTCCGTTTCTAGGTTAAATACTTGTCAGCGGAATTTTTACCTCAGAGACGGAATAAGCGAGTTCTAGGGCTTTGTCTGCGCAAAAGATATTAACCACGGAATTAAAGTCTCCTCGCAGTACACATGGCATTTATCCAACGGTTTATGCCTTTTCAATTATTGCTTACAAACCTCTTTTCAATCGCAGAGCAGCTTGACACTAAATTTTCACCTTTTCAGACCCCATTTATCTTCAATTAAAATAACGTTTTCGTTCAGATGGCATCTAATCTTGCATCATTATCCTTGAAGTGGTTTTGCACTCTAACATTATCGGCCCTAAAATTTCCCTCTATGGGATCTTTTCTTCATCTACATAATACCCTGCAAGCCGCCGCAAAGGCGTGTGGCAGGGGAACACAAGGAAACACTTCTTCTAACAAGTTATTCCGTTTAGTCTTTGCTTTCTTGCCTCCCACATAGTTTGAAATTCTACCTCCTTTCAATCTTTCAGCTGTAATATTTTCTCATCTCACTGCTTGTAAAAGAAATGAACAGATTCCACTAACGACGAAGTCAGAAAGATACACTGCTGGTAAAAAAAAACTACTGGATGAATCCCTTTTCAGCTTCCCGGGTCGGAAGTTTCTGGACAGGCATCTACGAATGTTGAATCTAGGGGCATCGCTTACTTTCACATTCGTCATTCACCACAAGCATAGTCGCAGTTTCTCGACAGCTTTCTGAGTAACGCACAATCTCAACCAGTAGAACTATCTCCACTGGGAGACGATAAAAATTATCTTCACCCAAAAAAACCAACCGAAACTGTATTACGCACCCTTAGAAATCTTGGTGGCAGCGGTCTGGTAAAGTTGTAGGGTGTTAGCCTCAAAGGACGTTCTGTGCATATGAGCATCTTACAGGCGTGTTCTATGCTCGTAGCATCCCGAAGGTCCCATAGCACTGATCACCAGTTGTGTCTCATGAGAGAGTGTGAGATTACTGAAGCAGGAGCCTACTTATTATGCGCTGAAAGGAGAACGGTGGGCACCCTCGGTTTTCGCTGAGGTCTTTCCATTAGTGGAATTTATATCGGGACTTCGACTTTTTCCCTGAAGGTCGAAATAAAGAGAAATAGCGGATAAATAAAACCTTGCTTAAGACCCATGCCTATAAGTTAATTCACTAATTAATCATTAACGATTCAATGGAAATATTAGACCCTATAGAATGTCAAATAAGCAGACGTTTGAAATTCCGCAGACTCCAATTGAGAAGCCGAGAGATTCGCTATCGCATACTCGGATGATAAACACACACGTGCACCATCGCTTAATTTACTTTGATGCGCACTTGGTGCAGAACTTGCCGAGATCAACCGCTTTCCGACTGTAGCTTTTATGACAGGCCGCAATCGTAGCCCCAAAGCGACTCTGAGGCATTTATTTTCATACTCTATATTATTTTGCGACACCATTCGAGCATGGATTGTGTATTAATTTTTTTTGAAGATTAATTGAAATACCTGATGGAATAAGTCATTGCCCGCCACTGTCTAGTTGATGGTGAACCCGTCCTAAGGGTTCTGACATTATTATTCTCCACCATGCTCGTAAATGAGTTTTTAAGCTTCCGCGGTAGCATACAGGGGTGCTTTGGAGATGAAAATTAGAAACTATTATAAAATTCCGCTGTATGAGCTAAGATAGATGTTCCAAGGTCATTTCGTTAAGCTGATGGGCCTCATCAAAGCCATGCCCAGTGGAATTAAAGATTCAAGACAGAAAAGAGATCTTAACACGCAGGGCGTAACCGATGAGCTTGCGAAGCTCATGCATAAAATTTAACGCCATCGCCCCTATCGTCTAATACTGTGCACATGACCCTTGAGCAGGTGAGCCACTCTTCAGTCGGTGGCAGATGTGGTTAGTGAAGCGCAAAGCTCGTCCGGAGTTTCAGGCCAATTTAACGCTTCAATAATGAGGAGGGGTTTGGAGTGGATCACAATAACTGCCCAAGAGTAGGAGATAGAATATTTCATATTAGTATAAAAATCAGTAAAATAATAAAAAAAATTGGTGCTCCAAAACAGTGCTACCATTTATTGATTCATTAATCAGTGTAATATGCTGCAAAATTGTCAAGTGAGAAGATCCTAGAAAATACAAAAGCTTTGCTGCTATAGCAGCTCAATCCCTGGATTTGGTGTTCCATAACGATATATGGAAGTACAGATATTAAAACAATTATATACAGAGTTTCTGTTTTTGAATTACTTACAAATTAATGAATATAAAACAAAAAAGCTCCAAAGGCCGTAATGAATGTTAGTGAACGATAAAAAAAATCACAAACAGACTCATACACTCAATACTCATACACTGAATCCTCACACGCTTCATGTGTGTTGAAAGATGGAAGGCATTTCCTCATCAGGGAAAACCTCCCACATCCAAAACACACGTCCTGTGACTGTTCAGAGGGAAGTTCTCGTGCTAGAGACAGCCACAGGGGCCAAGCACTCGCCTAGAAGTGGTGTCTTGCGGAGGGTTTCCCGCTCCAACCCACCCAGGTTCTTCCGCATTCACGTTGTATGAGGTTTACTAAGCTGTTACGCCAGTGCCAGGGACACCAGCTTACCAGACTCGTACCAGCAATCACACACGTTCTTCGAAATGGGTGACAGGGCCCCACTTTCGAAGAGACAGCAATCAACACACACTACACTTGCACGTTCACTAACACAATTGAATACGCGTATTTCGGCTACAACGTAGCCATCTTCAGCTGAACTGAAGGTGATTCTTTTCAGAATGGATTCTAGAAGAAAAATAAAAAACTTTGCTTTGGTTCGCAAAAAGCTTTTTAAGATGCACTACCATAAATTTGGAGACAAAATTTTACAATAGAAAAATCAGTAAATAAATTGGAAAAAGGCACTTTTTTATCATATTAAAACCTATATGGACAAAATTTTAGGCTCTTTGCTTTAAGTTTTCAGGCTTCGTTTAGGTATTTCCTGCAGAACTAGGGCTTCCTCTTTTGAGGGTTTATTTTCTACCACTACTTGATTAACAAATTTTAACATTTTCCCTTGTATTTATTTTAACATTATAACATCTCTGCTATGCTATTCCCTATCCGTTTATCATATAGCGTTTTCATTTCTGTTCTGGAAGCCGATGGAAGCCAAGGCTCTCTTGGCTTTCTTTCAAATCCCCATCCGAAAATTTCCATCTCGTCTCTCTTTATTTTTTGTTTCAAATACTCTCTGAGAAATTGAATGGAGATTATGAGAATGTAAATTTCGGGTTTAGATGAGTTATCTCTCCAAGAGCCTTACCTACGCGATAGCAACCATTACATTCGTTTTATCTTGAAATTCGAACTACCAGAAAGCTTGCGAATTCCTTAAAGGTTGATTCTCAAATGAAGGAACCACGCCGTGCGCAAACCGTGATGATAGCCATCCGATCACAAATATACTATTTCGAATGCTCTGCCGTTGCTCTAACTAAATGAAGAATCTCATATTCCAGTAATTCGCTTAAAGGACAAAGAAACATGCCCTGGATTTTTTATGAAGAAAAGTGTGATTAACAAGATTGACATACCATTGCCGTGTTTTTAAGCTTCAGATGTAGTAGGTATTTTATTTTCATAAGCTCGTAATTATATCAGCTATCGACCAGAATAGTACTACTAAGAATTATTTTTCCATGACTAACAAAGATTTTATAGAATTGGAATTGAAGGTTATTTTTATAGCTGTTTCGGATCAAGAGTAAAAGCAAGATACAGGTGCTAATGCCAATGACTACCATACGATTATCATTGCGCGTGGAAAAATACATGATTGCTGCTCACCAAGGTTGTTGTAAGACATCATTAGATGGTTTTAAATTAATGAAAATTTGCCTGGTTACTATTTTAAGTGATGGGCATTTCGTGATCGTTAAGCCTTGGTTTTGGCAAATGAATGGACATTCTTAAAAATGTTACATCCCGGAATTAATCCGTATTTAATCACCATTGTACTCGAAAGAAAAAAATGGGTTAGTTGGGTAGCGCGCTCACCTACTAAGCCCGAGGGTCACGTGATCGATGCCCCCTTTTGTTAGGGGTATGGCGTCAATTGTGGTGGTTCGGCTCCTGGGGAACATAATAGTCAGCCAGGTCGAGCTCATTGATACCCCAAGTGCAGGTGAGCAGCCAGGGTTGGTGACTAAAGAATTTTCGGACTTATCGTAATAATAATATCGTAATTGTAATAATAATATCGTAATAATAATAATAACGTAATTGATTATTGCACAGTCAATGTCTTTCTTCTTTAGAACCTAGGTAGGTATATGATAATCTGGATGGTTAGTAAATAAGTACAAGAGAGTAAATATTATAAGCTATACTCAGTCGAAATAATACTTCTGTCATATAATTTATGAAGTAGTTATTGGAACCGTTGATTAATTATTTAAATAGATAGTGATAGTACATAGTAGATCGATGGACAACACCCCATGAAACAAGAATAATGGCATAGGTACGTGATTAGAGACAAATACCCTTCAAGCCTGTTTTCCATAATGGATATACCTCACTAATTCATACTCACACTGTGATTTGATAAATTCCGAATGAGAGAAGCCTACGGTAATGTAAACGAAGCAGCTGCAAACCATGTTTCACGGAATGTACCCAAGGTGTGTGTTTGAATAAGCAGAATAATCCCCTTCACGTGTTTCACTGGGCAGTTGATTAATTAAGGAAATGTAAATCTGCCTCTTCATAATTCATTCCTCTAAGTTTGTGCAACTTGCCTCTTAGAGTAATAAAATTCAGATGCATACTGAACGCGTAGAAATTTATAGTTTATATTTTTCTGCTGGCATTATGTTGGCACACACATCACGTTCTTATGGCTCCCATTTATACGTCCAGACATGTTATATTTTAAATCACGCGTATCATGCTTATGCCCTTGCCTACATTGCCGAGGAAATAATGATGAAGACGAGGGCTAGGGCCACGTCCTTCTGATGTTTATGTTCCTAAGATTCGCACCAAGACGGAATTGTTTACCCGTCGGTGCCCGGTGGATTTGCGGGCAAACTTCGTCTTGACGCGCGCGTGACCTTTTGTTGATGACCCAAGGAAAAGGCTCGCGGTGACTTTTTATTAACCAACATCATTGCGCTCAATTTCCCTGGATCCAAGAGAGCTGCATTCCAGGTAAACAAAATCACGTGTTTTCTTTGAAACACGCCACACTTTTCTGAACTCCTTTGTCCCCGGAGAAGCAGCGTGGCTTATATATTTTTACGAGAGGCCGCCGTTGCTCGAGAAAATCTTTTATTTTCTCAAAGGAAACTTTGTAAGTAGCTGTCGTAATGGCAAAGAAATAATTTTCCAGATTTGTGGTTTTATAATCATACTCCGAATTTCGCTGGTACATCGTGCTTGCATGCATTGCATCATGTCATGTCAATTATGTTATAAGGCACTCGGGAGCTGAACTGACAAATGCTTCACGATATTCTATTTAGACAGGTACTTGTTTTCTTAATGACTTAGGATATGGAAATCTCTTGATATACATTAGTCATCCATCTTTAAAAACTTCCGCTTGATAAATTTCTTATAAATAATTTAGATGTAACATAATGAGAAGTTAAGGTACGGGTAGTTTGTAATAAATGTTGTAGAAAAGGATCCTCTGTCTAATATGATAAGAGTTACAGAAACGGCTAAAATGTGGTGAAAAAATCCTTGTAGGGTTATAATATATTTTCGAGAAATCTAAATGAAACGTGAGAGTTCACCGAAGGCATTTTAGGCTCTAACCAGAAGAGACCTTTCAGGCCTTAAAGGCTCCTCTGAAGGTACCTTCAGGCCGTATTTAATCTGGTAATCTCTTATCTAATTGTGATTTTCATTTGTAGGTGTGTTTTGAATATATATACCAGCATTAATAAAGGGAATAAAACTGAAATGAAGCCACCATAGATAATTTTCAAAGGATTTTTAATATTACTAAAATAAACTTTAAACGTATTGAATGAAATTGCTTCATGTTGAGGTAAAGGTAAAAAAATGTAAAATATGATAGTATGTATTTAAAGTCAGCTAAAATATATGACCTTAGAATGGTCTACTTTTTACTGTCCCTCCAACTTCTTTACTTAAAAAAGACTAATATATGAGCAATTTAAGTCGCACACAGTAGTTAAAATAAAGCCTAATTTCAATGTTCCAAAATATTTCAACCATTCAGCGAAGTTTATTTCATCTAAATTTTAATGAAGTTTATTGCATATTCCAATGTTCAGGAATTTCGTGCTATGTTGCTATGTAAGTTTCAAATTCGAATCTAACGTTAGTGCTAGACATTACATAGACATAGATAAACATAGTGTTAGACATAACTTTTGTAATTACCCAACATAAATTATTGACGTGATTAAGTGCGACATTGCCTAAGTCCACGTGGAACATACGATGCGTTAATTCGAAAAATACCAGCTACACCTATTAATATGACTCAGAAAAGTTTATTGATAAAAATTTAAGGAATATTTATTATGAATCGATGAGAAACGCCCATTAGAAGAAACCAGCTGTAGGCACCCTGGATCTTCACTTTATTTATGATTAATTAAAGGGGAGTAGCTTCCATGAAAAAAAAAGAAAAATAATAAATCATCGGACTAGAGTTAATTACTGATTGGATAGAGATGGAAAAGACTTTGGCATGGACCGGAACTACCATGAGGTGAACTACAGTGAACTACCTGTACAATGACATATATTAAATAAAATCTTCACACAGGGAGTGGAGGGCTTTGATTATGTAGGGTGAAGTACAGAAAAAAACTAATTTAAAGGTGTAAGGTAGAGATTCTTTTCATTATTAAATATAATGAGCTTTTAATGTTCAAATATAGAAGGCAAAACGAGAAGAAGGCTGGGTTAAGTCGGTGTAAGGATATAAAAATGAAAAATAATTACCTGGCTTCTGCATGGAATAAGATGAGAGGATACAGACAAGAATTGAGACTCGGGCCGGACTAATACAGCCTCAACGTAACAAAATATAAAAAGAAGATAATGGTCTGTAGTCAAATTTGAAATGATAATATGAAATAAAAAATTTTAAAATCAGGTCTTGAAAGAGTGGATGCATTCAGCGAATGAAGCAGCAAGATCAAAAGCGATGGAATGAGCAGGTTCGAGGTAGTCATGTTAAAAGAGCTATACCTTCAGAGGAAGCTATTAATATTGGTAAAAGTCTTTGCCAAATAGCATTCATATGGACACTTGGAAATGGTTCGAAACACCTAATGAGGTGTGTTTATATTTAAAATGCTTTGAAGCATGGGCGGAGTAGAAAGAAGTAGCAGAAAAAAAATATTATAGGCGATAGAAAAGTATTGGCATAGTAAAAACTTGCTTATGAGTGTGTCAAAAATAATAACGAAATGGAATAGGGGCAATATTCTTACGTTCTTCACAACAAACATGAAGCTATAATTTTCTATTAAAAATGTTTTCTTTATTCCTCTTCATTCAAGCGTTAGGTATGTTTAAAGCGAAGAGAATGAACCTGCTAGTTGAATCCTAAAATAAAACGCTCAAAAGAATGAGAAAAAGCTTTTAACTTTCAAGTCCGTGGATATTTTTACGGGATACCGAGTTAACACCTTCAATCCCACGCTGCACGCGGGGAACGCAGGTCTTAGGAATTATTGACACAGAAGAAGAGAAGACAGGGATTTTTGTGGACAGGTTTTAACACCTCAACGGCCGAGCGATTATTACTGTACATTTATGATCTGCAGTGAGTGTTTTCCCTGGTATGAATAGCCACGTCCTGCGCGTGCGTTTGTGGGGGAAGTTTGGGAATGAGCAGAAACATTCATGGAATTCCAGTTTTGTAACCTTGCTCGAATCCCTTTCCTCTCTTTGTATTCCCAACAAAAATTCAAATTCCTTTTGAAAACGGTGCGGGTGGGAATGAGAATTCAAAATGGTTCATATTTGTGGGTTGTTAAGAAGCCACGTTGGAACGTCTCCAGGTTTTTTTTTTGGTGCTGGCGACCGCACCAACTTATTTGTATGCGTGAGCATGATTCTTTTTTTTCACCAAAAATAATAAATTTCCACATATTTACGCTCCGGCCTCGGCTCGGCCGTCTTGCACAAGTGTTTGCAATCGTATAGCGTCTGCCATTGTGACTAGGTTTGCATCCACGTAGCTATGTGGAGCGAGAAGGGAGCTTTCCTTCATTGAGAATTGTGACACAATGTTTGTTCCACTACATATGACTGGTGATTTAGTCCACCTGTCAAAGTACAGTGGCTACCTAATGGGTATTTGTTTTAATTTTTTGAAAATATTCATGTGCAGTATTTTTAGAACTATCTCGAATCTGTATCCTAATCAAGAGCTGGTTTGCGATCAAATTGACTTGCTTCATACCTACTTCAATGAGCATTGAACTACCCTGAACAATAATCTCGGCAACAAAATCAAGGCTCCCGACCTTTTCATTTCACATACGGAAGAAGAAAGAGCCTGAGTGACCGAAACCAATTCAAATACAATATGGCGTGTAACAACTCTTTACCAAATGAATGCAACACCAAAATCCCTACCAATGGGGACCCACGGAGGTGTCTATGCTAATCATGAGTGGATGCGTCATTCAGCGGGAATGTGGATAGACAACTTCGGAGCACAGGGAGTGGTTCTGGGATACGAGAGCAGTGTCTTCGGAAGTCAGTTTGGTGGATAAAACCTCGGAATCGTGTGATTCGGGGGGGGGGGAGGATGTGG
>LYUA01001800.1:60831-81823 GCA_002093875.1 Calopteryx splendens | reverse complement strand
TGACTGCAAGGTTAGGAGTAGGTGTAAATTCCTACTTAGAAGAAGAGAGGAAGCTCGTGGGGGAAAGTTGAAGATCCGAAGGGGTAGGGTTGGATTGATAGGCAGTTGGACGTTGATGGCCTATACGTGATTTAGGCGAGAGTGTTAGTTGAGCCGGGGAGTAGCAGGAAACTAATGTCCGCGGGTGTAGAATATATAAGTAGCTGGAAAGGGAAGTAATCTAGGTAAAAGGGCGTATTTACCTGCATTAAGTTCTCTTGATATTAACGGCGACGGGTTGTCCGTTCTAAATGTACCTTTAATCGATATACCCCTTGTTATAATATTTAAATATTGTTTGAGCGGAGTGTTGATTAAATATTTTTCATCTTTGACTAGAATGTTCTTCCATATGTGAATACATAATTGCTCAGTTGATTGTGTCCGCTGCGTTTTTTCGGACTTTTTAGCATTCAGTTCTAGAAATTTATACGTTGTCTTCTGTGAAAATCAATTATTAGCCGGATTGCATTAGGATTTGTGCATCATCTACAAATTATTTTACTAAATATTTCAAGCATTCCCATGTGACTAGTTATACCTGTGACTGGCTATATGTCTACAGTTATTTCCCAACCGTTAATTTCGTAAACAAACTCATATTACAAGAAATTCCCGTTGCAGTCACGTCTGACTGAATTAAGCAATGCAGGAATGGATAATTCTGGTAGGAAAAGGAATTTTTTCTATACAAGGGTACAATTAAAGCGGACGTGAGTAAATTAAGTTTTAATCCTTCGCTATTTCTCAAACGGAGTAGAAGTCGCTTGCAATGTAATTAGCGATAGGCGACAGAATGCCTGATTGTTTGCTCAACGAGAATATTTTCCATGGCGTGAGTTTAAGCAAGAACCTCGGCTTAAATCAAGCCGACATATCGGATTAGCTTTGTTTCGAATGCCAGGAACATTGGATAGTTGGAAGTTAGAGAACTCGTGGCTCGAACCGCGAAGAGGTTGACATGTTGTGACGTTTATTTGAATCAATGGTAATATCCCACGTGGCAATCGCTGTCAGAAAGAGATATGAGCGTCATTTTGCGTTGCACAAACAGGGTTCAAGGAGCAACCTCCTCTTGGGCGTTGTGAAGTTTCAAGTCCGATGGTGAATGCCATGTGATGCACTACAGCTCAATATTTATGGCACAGATTGCGTCAGTGATTACTCTTTTCCATTGTATATTCCTATTAAATGAGTGTTTCAGTTGGAATTTACGCGAAAGTTATCAAACAG
Organism: Calopteryx splendens; assembly: GCA_002093875.1. Classification (NCBI taxonomy): domain Eukaryota; kingdom Metazoa; phylum Arthropoda; class Insecta; order Odonata; family Calopterygidae; genus Calopteryx; species Calopteryx splendens. Next base: position 80,551 of record LYUA01001800.1, on the reverse strand, counting down.
TACCTAGAATTCACGCCGCAACGGATATCGCAAAGGGTTGACCTACTATCCCATAAATAATTGGACCGTTTGTATTTGGTTAAATCGGAATTTCTGCTTTTATATATTTTTCATGTAAAATCCAACATATTTGTTTTATCACGTGTCTTTGTTATCATTTAATTTATCCAAATATGAAATGTGCAGCTATAATATTTCCTTTCCTTGTTTGAGTCAATATTAACACCAGCAATTAAGGTATGATTGAACAATTTATCAATATCATGTCAAACGTTTTCATTATTCATAATATTTTGTCCCAAAATCATAAAATAAATCATAAAATACCTTCCCTTGATGTATCGACGTTTGTACTCGGGAAAGGTAAAGTGAAAATAATTAATTTATACCCAGTACCTTAATCCGAAATTTTTTGATACCTTTGTCATGCATATTTCTCCTGTCCTTGTTATTCATCCAATTCAAATTAATTCTTAGCACAGTAATTTCTAACCTCATCTCTCCTTTTTTTAACCGGAAACATCGTGAAGCATCCCATATTATTAGCTTTTAATCGACATTTATGCTTATCCTGAAATGCCCAAGTTTTATTGCCAAAAATAATGTAGGGTGGAGTACACTTTTTGGCACTTCTTTTTTGCTGTCTTGGAAAGCATTAAATTTTTTATACGCACCACATACTACCAATATTATCTCTGGCAGAATTTTAACGCCTCTTAACGTCTTTATCTATTCGAATATGTTTTTGTGACCCTTCTGAAAAGACAGATATGCATAATGATCCACTTGTTCAACAACTTCACCGTTAGTCTCACAGAGCATTCGTTTTTCCCATTCTTTTTATCAAAAATTGACTACTTTCGATTGAGATGTATTTATCCTAAGTTTTATTTAATCTATTACCTCACTGAAGCTGCCTAGATCGCCCTGCTCTTCTGTTGGACTCTTGAGCCAGAAATATCCCTTAGCCTTTGTTTCACGCACCTACGTACAGGATGTCATTGGTGCTGCAATCGTTTCATTCACCAAATAAATGCTCACCTCTCTATTATTTTCAAAATAATTTTTCATGCACATGAACCTACGATAATTCCAACGAAGTGCAAGATTACTACTCGTTTCAAGTTTTTCAATCGGTCTCGATTTTTACGCGAAAAAAATCTTTTCCTTGTAAAAGATTTTTTAACACTAAACGACATTGATTCTGTCCTGCCTTCTCCTGCCCCCTCTGCAAAACATAACACATTTATTGCAGGCTAACCTTTTGGGTGGTGTACAGTTAATGTAGGAGCCCATTTCTCACGAAACGTCGGTAATGGAAGCTTACCGTTTTCCGTGCAGTGGCGTGCGCGGCTGATTTTAAAGGGTCTGCAGGATATGTGCAATCAAAATGGTTCTAACCGAGCCAACGAATGATTTTTTTTATCAGCTCCCGATCCATGTAAAATTTTATCCCAGGTCCTTCGATTACAATCTGGGCTCGCCTCCGCTTTTGTTATACCACTAGAAGCTTTTAAGTCGACCTCAGCAGCGACCGCGTTTTATTGCTGCATTCGCCATCGGAGAAGTGGGGCGATGGCCTTTTGGCTGCAGCGTTCGCTGTTCGAAAGTCTTGCAAAAATCCCCCTGCTTGACGGCCACTGACTGGGCCGCCGTGCCGCTGCTTTCTAAAAAAAATCTACACGATCCCCTGCAAGCCGCCGCTGGGGCGTGTGGCAGGGGGGGGGGCTGGTGTTATGCCACTAGCCATTCCGGCTTGTCTATCTTGTTAGGTTGTCTCGTTCCAGCTAATTGTTAGGCTCTCTCGTTCTATATTTGATTTTTCAGCCTTCATATGAATTTTCCTCGTTCCAGAATATATTTAAGATGGTGAAAATTTTTCGCCTTTGCCGGGGATTGAACCCGCGACCTGTAGATCCACAGGCGAGCGTGCTACCCCTAAGCCACCTCGCCCCCATCCGGTGGAACGGACTCTTACACTGGGGGGGAGGTTTAGAGCGGGGTTTAGTGCATTAGTCGTGCCATAAGAGTGAACATCATTAATGATATGCAGTGGATAATTAATGATAAGTCTCGTACACACTCAATATTTTCGTGTAGGCGTATAAAGTTTTGAATCCTGAAACCAATCTTGTACGGAGTCCTTATTGTTGCTGATATTAGAACAGGAAATTACAAAAGAATGGTGAAATGTATTTCAAATATATATGTTTTGCCAAAATGACCTAAAGTGGTTGGGACCTAAAGGTTCAGGGAGTGGAATGAGGTACATGCTTCTCTTTTGTCTTGCCAAAGAATTAGTAAAAAAAAAGGATGCTTATGCAAGAAACGATTGAAAAAAAATTACAACATTATTTTAAGATTTTGAACCGAGTCTCCTAGCACGTGTATGCATACAGTGCTGTATTTCTCCAATTTGATAAGAAAACTTGATATGGATATTATCTTAATGTCTTAACTCAACAGTCATTGCTACCCACTTACTTTAGTTTAATCATAAACATATTTTATAAAATTTTGTTCCCCCACTTGTCAACAAATTATTTATCTGCAATTAATGATTATGCTATAACAGCTCAATGCACTTATTTTAGTCCCTTCAGAGTTTTGAAAATATATTCATCTTTGTCCACAATTGACTATAATGTATATATTTAACTATAGTCACATTCAAAACTTCATCGTGCTATATTTTAATCCTAATTTAATACCAGGAGTTAGAAGAAATGGAGCACCTTCACCGAGACCGTATTATTTTTAATTTAGTTATCATGACATTAACTTTTTATAATTTCCTGTGAGTTAGGTGAGATTGAAGTTGCATAACAGGGGGTATTAAGATGGCCTGGGAGTGTGGTGGGGAATTGGCCTTTGGAATTTATTCGGACGATTTCCTGATGTGAATGACAGGACATTCTTAGTTCCTCCTAGGAAGGTGAATTTACCATCACTCTTTTCTTAGGAACTAATAATCCTCTATCTCCACAAAATACTGCACCTTTTACAATTTCCCTCAACACGTCCGTGCCGATTCCAGCAGGCAACGCCTTGGACACTTCTATCATTCTCTGTGAATGAAACCCTCATCGAATCCTCCATTGTCATTGAAGTGAGATCCTGAGATTTAGCACATCGTTAAGACTCGGGTGGTGTTGAAGTGACTTTCATTCAGCTTGATCCACCGAGACCCAACGGTCTTAAGACACATTCACACACAACACTCATTCATTTCACCACCTTAACTCCTCATTCTTTGCCACCCCACTTACTATGGTTTACTCACGAGAGATCGTTTTCATTGTTTATGAATGTTAATATCGTATATTTGTTTATTTGTTCATTTATTTAGGCATAAACTATGCACATATACCGTTTAAATTTAGTACGTATCTCGTTAGGTAACCTTAAAACCCATTTTCAATGGAATGCGGCCAAGTAAAAAAAAATGGCACGGACACTGTAATCAAAACGAGATATGAAATTAAGCCATGCGACATATTTATTTGTCAAAAAGGAATGGTTTTAAAATTACGAATTAAAGATAGTCCACCTCGCTTACTTTTTCACATCAAGGAAAAATTTGAATGCGATGTATGTTGCTCTATTATAAATCTTCACCAAAGCCCGCTTACATCCTGTGGGCAGCCGTATTAATTTTACGTCCCCGGAATGAAAAGGGCAAAACCAGGCCCCTGGCCAACGGAATAAATGACAAGAGGGTCTGTTCTTTTTTGTACGGACTCCCGAAACTTCCTCATCACAAACCTACGTGAATGCGCGAGGCTCGGAGCCACCAGCCGGCGCTGCCATTGCCGGGACCGTGGAGAGGGGGGGAAGGGCGAGGGGAGATAATTATCACCTGCTGACAGCAAGGCTGGTTACGGGCCCGCAAATGGGCCGTTCGCCATGGAATTTACGCTCCGCAGCGACAAAGATCTCGCACGCACCCAATTTCTTTCACTCCCCTCCTTTTTGCCCTCCCGTGTCGGAATCCGGGCAGAAGTGAACTCTGGTCTAACAATGGGCGGGCCAGGCTTCCGGATATACCCCGAGCCGGGAAGCCGGACTACGCCCCGCACACCACGATAGCAAATCCCGAAAAGTACAGGGTATGGACCGCTCGCGTCGCATTCCCCAAAGGCCTGGCCGCGTGCTTACATCGGCGCCCCCGAATGAAAATTCCCAAACGCATGTTTCCATTATCTCCGGGCGGTGGGTTCCAGGCGTGTCCCTTGCAGTGCCACTGGGCGTGTGTGTGGTTGTGAGTGTGTTTGGCCGGCTACTGCCCTGTCGGAGCAAGAGAGACGTCGGTGTGGATTTTCTGCTCTCTGCGGTTTATGGTCTTGCGTAGTGCGAAGATGTGCCAGGATGTTATGGTCGGCGAGTAACTGCAATGTGTTCAATAGCCTCCGCGTGTCACTATTTCACTCGCGAATATTAAGACTGTATGGCACACTACCAAATTAATTAAATGACAAATAATTCACTCCAACGTCTTTGGGTGAAGGAAATAAGTTTTAGACAATCGGCGCCAAGGGATAGACATCAACTTAACTTCAATAGAGATCTTATTCTAGCTGAAAGTTGGGTGGTTATCCAATTTTATTATACATCTCACTCCAATTTTCCGCAGCATATTATTATTGTAATCTACCGGTTAATGAATGTTTCTGATGGGCAGACTCCGCAGCATATATACGCATTGAACAACACGCAGAGGAAACATTAGCATTTGCAGCCATTGATGATTACATTCATCACCCTTAATGAATAACAGGCTCCGGGTGTGACAGCAATTGCCTGGCCGGAATCACGCCGCATCAAATAGTGAGCACAGTAGAGCAAGACCCGGCATCGCATCCGAAAAAATGTTCATAAACGGTTAGAATATACTGCGATAGAGGGCACCACCCGTTAAAACACATTATTCAGGCATGATTATGTATCTGAGTTTCGGCGAAAACGGCCGTAAATATTAATTTGATCATTTATGAATACAATGACATTATTGCGCCAGTGCATTATTCTGCTGCCGTCTATAAGCCCCAGAGCTCAGAATTAATTTCATAATACCTACTGTGCTTTTTTGAAATTGTCAGTACAATGCGAAAAATTTATAATCCGTATTACGCATAGAAAAATAACATATTTTTAAAATGATTATTCGTAAAATGGGATTTTAAGATAAAATTAGTTTCTTTATATCGCTATAGGTTGTGTGTCCCTACGGTGTCATACTCAATTTTTACATTTCGTAGAAATGCGTATGAAAATAACAAATTTTATTCCATTTTACAAAATTCCCAAAATCGTACCGCTCAGTGATGAGAAAAAAAATACTTTCTCGACTCGCTCAATAATGTCTGTATCCTCATGGTAATTTTGTACTTTCTTAGTTTTGTGGTGAATAAAATTATTTACTATCTGGTGAGATAGTATAAAATAAAGAGTTATTCTTGGCTCAAGGGTGCAAACGTAACATTTATAGGTGTACTTACTGCATTGATCCTGCAGTTAGTATTTTCGTTAGTAGAAATCGTAATCGGCCGAGTTAATGTGACATGTTTCTCATATGGATGCCTTATATAAGTAAGACTAAGGGCCTAAATTGAGGCTCAAGGCGATTCAGATTCGTCAAACTTTTATTGCAAGAAGGAAGTAATTATGACAGGTGTTTATGGAAAACAAGTAAAAATAATGACTCCGAAAACGAAGAGAACCGTCGAGGCTAATAGTTTTTGGAAAGGTAACAGGAGTGCTGTGTTAAATTACGACAGGACAGTGGCAGAAATGTTAAGGCTTCACTTTATATTGATAGGACACCCGGGAGGAGTATGAGAAATATCATGCGGTATGGATATGTTCAGATTCTCATTTTTTTCGCGCAGTTCGCGAATGCAGGGGGGAAAATTTCAGGTTTCACAACAACGGTGCTTAAAGAATACCTACCTTACCTACCAAGGGCGTGTGGAAGAGGGTGTTAGGTAATCAGTCATTAGTGACATTAAGTATTATTGCCAATTAGCATCATTTCACATTCGGGAAATTCGAAATACCAAGCGTGTTTTCCACTGTCGTGATCACGAGTTGTGCGAGGGAAAACGGGTTCCTTATTCGTATCTATATCTTTTTGTTTGGCAGTCAGACTCTTAATTTACAGACATGTTCTTGTCTACCAATATAATGAGAAGCTAAAATAATTCTGTGCCTCAGCAATTAGTTTGAATTATTAAAAATTTTACGTCCTACTTGCAATCTTCGTGCTTTCATTGGGTCCCAACCAAGGAATCTATGCAACAGAAATTTTAATCCCTCTGTTCGTTCACAACGATTATTCACGGGCACCTTATTATAATCTGAAATCCGTATTATTAACATTTCACATTCTCTCCAGAATTAACATGAAAAGGGGTGCTGTCCTAAAAAGAGGTTCGTTTGTTACCTAGCTACTGACACAAATCCCTGGTTAAGAAATAACTTGGATTCTTACCGTGAGTCCCGGGACACTTAGTTACTGTACGATAATCCAAATACTTTTTTGGTTATACGCTAGGGAGTTTCAGGGAAAATACCTGAGTCGTAAAAAGACTAAAATGGGGAAGTGGTTGTGGGTAGTGTTACAAACGCTAATCTTTTTATTGGTTATTTTGGAAGCGTTTACGGAAGAAATAACTCTTAAGAAATCGAAAACTAAACTGAAATGAATAAACCTATGAATTACGTGATCACAAACAAAAACGGACTGGTTAAACAGATGCAGAGTATTATAGATAACTAATCTCCAGGACCGGAAGGCATCCCAGCACGAGTCTTTAAAGATTTGGCAACAGACATTGCATCATATCTGGAAAACATTTTGTTAAGTTCCTATCGGAAGGAAAAGTCGGGCAAGAGTGGAAAGTAGCCCACGTCACTCCAGAAGACCAGAGCGGAAGCAAAAAATTTCCCGGAAATCGCCGACTGAAATCATTAACATCCCTATTCTGGAAAATTCTCGATACCATTATTGTGATTAACGTCATGACTTTCCTGGATAATCGTAGTTTTTTTCACAGGCACCCAACATAGACTCCGAAAGAATGGGTTTTGTTAGGATTATTCATCCATGTCACCTCAAGAATACACAGGGACACCATCTTCTTAGATTTCAAAAAAGCATCTGATCGTGTGTCACACAATAAACTAGTATGCAAACTACGATTATTTGGAATTAAATAAAAAGTAAGAGAAAAAATGTCCATGCTCCCTTGCACCTATAAACTCACCGGTGAGGATATAAGAAAAACGGACCAAGTGTAATACCTATGAGTAACTCTAACAGCAGACATAGAATGGGGTGAACACGTTAGGACCATCTGCAGAGTTGGAATGAAAAAACTGAGATCCATTTAACGCAGAGTTGGAAAATATTCTAATGAAAAAGTTAAGGAGATGTGTTGTTTTGTGTTAATGAGACCACACCTTGAGTAGGCCTCGATCATTTGGGACCCCGCGCAGAAAGAAAAAATTCTTGAAATTAAACAGGATACAAGTAAAATCTTACCCGTTTCGTGAAGAATCGTTATGAAAGAAAAGAGAGCGTCACATTGCTATTGGATGATACTATTAAATGGGAGCCACTGGAAGCAAGAGGATTGCATGCACGCCATAAACTGTTGGAGGGATATAAACCATTCGAGTTTAACACTGAAGTAGAGTGAATCATTTCAACTACATATTACATCGGTAGACAAGACCACGTCGAGAAGTTGAGAGAGTTTGACTGTCGAACAAATATATATAAGCGATTTTTTCCCCGCGCAAATATTTGTGTATAATTGTAGAAATGCATAAATCAGTTGGAGCATTAGGAGAATTAGAGCATCCCAAATGTAAAATGATTAAAAGTTATAAATGCAATAAATTTTATTAATGACTGGTGACCTAACACCCCCTGCCATATGCCCTTGCAGGGTAAGATGTGTATATTGACATAGGATTCGTCTCCTATTCCTATCGAAATAAGAGTAGTTTGTTTTCTCACCCAAGATACTAACCCTATAAACATTTTATGATGCCAAAAAAGGGGGATTTCTAGCATTATCTAGACAGTCTCAAATACTTAGAATTCTTATCATAGTTCCTATTACCTAGGACTGGAACCGAGGATTTAGTATCTAGGTACTGGTGCCTCGGTACCAGTAAATAGTTATCGTGTCCAAGGCACAACCTCTGGTCCCAACACTTTGTGCCGCACGCCCTCATGGCATCTTGCATGTTATAACGTAAATGTAGATGCATGAAAGTACCTATATGTGAAACAAAAATTGAGATCTCGACCTTGCTATTCTTCCGGGTGTCGCATTTATTCTCCTTAATTTGCCCGTATTGAAATTGGGATGGCTCTAGTTTGTGCCTCGTCAAGTTTATCTGCTCGCGTGAATGACGTCATTATTTATTTGCACTGCAACAATAACGGCACTGGGCTGAGGCCTTCCTGGCGGGGTGTAATCCTCGAGCAGCCGGCGGGCGTTTATACTCAAACGATGCCCTTGCCTAAACGATGCTTCGCCTGCGGGCAATGGGGGGACGGCACTGCGTCTGGAATGGGGTCGGCGTGTTACCGCGGCGTAGCGGGGCGCGTAAGCGACGTCCCTTCCCTTCGCAATTCACGGGACCCATTCCGTTGCGCCCCTGCGGCCTCGTGGAGCGAATCCGCCCGAAGCCACCGTGGGAACGGAGTAGGGCGGCGACTGTTTAAAGTTCCGGCATCAACGGAGAATGTCGGAAAAAAAGAAGTGGAACGCTGCCCTTGGATGTAAATACAATCGTCCGCGACACAAATTGGGGCGCATGCCGGGCTCTCAATGGGCGATTCGCTGCTTTATTTCCCTCGGATTTACTCCGTTGACGTCTCCGATCACCGCACCTGGCACTGCTAGCGATCCATCCCCAGATTATGAGATGGATTTAATTTAGCTTCTCTTTGTTTGGCAGGGCCAAATGTATAATACGTCTTAAGTCCCAGGGAGTGGGATAGTTCCCTGTTTTTATTCAAAATTATTTCGGCCCCATGCGTGAGTGCGTTTTTGCCTTTCCGTAGCTTTAAAATCACGCCTGTTGGTACCCACAACTTAAATTGTAAAACATATAATGTGTACCGAGATCATAAACTAAATTTGGGTTGTATAACTAAGGATAAATTACACGAAAAGGGTCAATTATGGTTTTTTTCGCAATTTACTCCCACTGGTAATCTTTCAGATGTCCAGTACACTTTATGATGTCCTAATCTCTATAGAATAGTGCTTGAAAAAGCAGAAAATAAAGGGGGAAATTGAGAATTTAATTTGGATATGTTCCAGAATGTCAGGCAAAAAATGGAGTAGCCATTTAATAATTGCGTGAATATGCCAATAGGTCTGATTTTAGAAGAGCGAAAATTAGAGAAATATGAATATGCTGCCTCTAGTGTAAGCTTCATATCATAAAGTATCAAATCAAACCTTGCTCTTGAGAATAAAGCCTTTGATGAAATCTTTATAACGGTTTATTGATATGAAGTATAGTGATTTTGCGATTAAGGAGCCCTCTAATTTTGAATTTATGGGAATTAAAGTATGGGTAAATTAAGTCATCTTATCCTACTCTCCTTCTAATCCGTAGGAGTTAACCTTCGAAGGGAGTACATGTTTAGTTCATGCAACAAATGTAGACCAATGAGAAATTTTCAGTTTTACATAGCCCTCAGGTGGCAAATGGCAATGGGAATTTGTTGATTGTGCACCTATAACTGAGTTGTCTGTTTAGGAAAGTCGTGGTGACGACGATGTGCTGGATTTCGTTGGTGTTCATTTTCTGTCTGGAGCATCCGAAATACATTGCTCATAGGACTTTTTCTTATTAAATTTGGCTTACTAAGTATCGAATGTCTTGTATATACATTCGTTGATTCCTAAACGACCTGTAGAATACTTTTTTAATAATTTTAATGCCATAAAATGATCTCTTATTTATGTAGGTTTAAAGATTTTATCTGCTCTCGTGTGTTATTTTTCAAATTAAGTTATTTTTTAAATTCATGGCATTATTTAAATTTAAATTTTATTGTTTTTTCTTGATATATATCTATATAACTTGTGAGGATCGTTCAAAAGGTAATTACCGTTTTTGTATAAGTCACAAACAAATATAAGGGACTTAAACATATTTTTTCATTGGATAATTTTTGTATAAAAGAGAATATCTTAAATTATTTTTGTCAACATATGCCCTATTGTTGATGCAATTTTTGTATCTGGAAACCATTTTATTTATTCCGTCTTAAAAAAACGTCACAGCCAATGATAACAAACACTGCTGCACGGTTTTTTAATTCTTTGACCCCTCATGTAATTAAAAAAAAACAAAATCACCGCATAGATAGAGAATCGTGAAACGCTGATTCTCACTATTTTTAAACCTTAATTTACCTGACCAAATGATCATTGACAATAGAAGGCCAAGACATTTGTTTGTCTTTCGTTGAACTGCCTCTTACCCATTTCCCAACCATACCATCACTCATTACCCTGCCACGATGAATCCCAACGATTGAATTGCGGATGAAGCTCAGTGGGTTTGAGCTTTCTTTTGCATTCATAAATCAGATAAAAGACCGTATTTCACAATCGGCAGGGTCTTCAATTGACTTCGAAATAGCAAAAAATTCAAAATAGATAACTCAACAAAGGCAGAAAGTATCTCGAAAATAATAGTCTAAGGTATGCTTTCTTCATAGGAAAATAAATTTAAATAAAAATACTATGATGGAAGTTTTTTATACAAAAACGGTACTTGCCTTTTTAACGCAGCTCGTATTATTGATATCATTCAAGTGTGGTTATCGGGTGTAGTGAACTATTTCGTTACCCTTTCTCTGGATTCAGGTGTACACGTGGGATCTTTGAAATATCTCTATTTTACATGTTGGAGCCATCAAAATAACGTAAAAATCCATTGCGTCCTTTTCAAAACTTCAGAACCGTCTTAACCGGCTGTAATCCTCCTTCGCACAACTCTGTGAAGTGGATCTTTCCTGCGCCCACATCCCGTCCCGATGCTCAGTTAACTTCAAACGTAGATCCTGGTTTTATCTCCAGGTACAAAGAGGGTCGTCAAGGTTTAAAGTGGTTACAGGTGAAACCATATAATAAGAAAACCGTGGGGAGTGTAGAGAGATAAGGGGTGAGGGAGAGATGGAAGATAATTTAAAGAAATTTGTATTATTCTGCATCACAGGTACCTATTATAAAGGCCATCATAAGCTCCATTCTGGTTTCAGACTTAATTAAAGTGAAGAATACGAACGCTAGAAAAGGAAAAATAAATTGCGTTCCCTATTTGTTCTTTTATTTCCGTAATTCCAACAAGTATATTTTTGAATGCCATAATATATTTTTTTATTTCTTCTCAAAGACAAGATTCTTTTTTAAAGAATTCATCAAATCTCTCCTACTTTTGCGTTTATTTTCAGGTCACGTCAATTTTGACCCTAGGATTCTCGGTTTCCTTTGCATTATCAAGAACTCTTGACTGTCATACAATTTCATGTAAACTCTCCGGCATTCTCTCTTGCTCTTTTCAAAATAAATTCCAATTTTACTGTAAAACTTTTTTCTACGGGTTTTTTCCATTTTCATAAATTTGGTGACAGTGTTTGTAGGTTAGGCCTTTTTTGAGCACTGTTAACGACCGGAAGATTGGTCTCTCTGGTAATTGATAAAAAACTTTCCAAATTTCAAACTCGCTTGAATTTTAAATCTTCAGTTTACTATATTTATAAAATTTAAAAGGTATATTAGACATGATTTGGTTAAAAGTAGATGACATTTCTTTGTCGCAACGGGATCTCAAGATTTCATGAATAATCTCCTGATTGGAAGTTTTGGGACTTTTCCTGATTAATTTCATATAATCATTGAGTATGCGGAATTTATGGTCATGCTACATTCATATAATGATTTGTTTAAGATGTTAATTTACATGAGACTATTGCCACAGCATGTGAGTGAATATTTTTTTTCGTAGATTGAGAGAAGACCTGTAGGATTAAATACTAATATTGGCTACGATAACGTCGTAGACGGGATGCGTAAATAACTGGAAGATGCGTTGAGACATTCGTCGCAAGTTTACTGATGCTCAGCTTTCTCATTACTGTACAATCAATTCCATTTTGCTGGAGATAACTTAATAGTTCCTTTTTTCATTAGCTCTAATCCAACCAATACGTTTAATTCACTTCGCCTTTTGGAGTAGGCTATTTTTTCTTAAAACCACAAGAAGATCGAGAACTGCGCAAATATGGTATCACGATCCTTTGGTATTAAGCAAACGGTTTTTAAACTGTGTTAAGTGAGACCATTTCATGCCTTTGGTCGCCGTCTTGCTTGAGTACTTGTGGTAAGACACCGATGCCTCCCCAGGTCCCTTCGTTTTTTTGTCCTCCCGTTCCTCGTCGGTGGGGCACCCCTCGTTTTTCCTTGCCTCGGGCGGGGAGGAGGTGGAGAGAGGTGGGAGGGGGGTGTGTGTGTGTGTGTGAGGGGCTTAAGCTGAGCAGGGTGTGGGAGGTGGGGGAGGAGAAAGGTGAGACCAAAGCTTAGGGGCATTTTTGTGTTCGACGCCGGAATACGCTCCTGTTTTGCTCGGCCTGGAAACTTTCCCACCTCCACTCCGCCTCCACTTGCCGCGGAACGGAAGGAAGGAAGCTCCCGTATATGGTCGAGAATGGGACCGGGGGATCTCGCTCGTAACGACCGTCGACTTGCTCGTCCCATTCCGCTGCTCCCTCCCTCGACCGTTTGTGCGCCGTGGTGAGTATTAGGGGTGCGGACGCCGTCTCGGGGGCGGGGGATGTGGGAATGCTGTCTCTGCCACGTAATATCTTTGCTCCCTCCCAAATCGTCCTCCGACCCCTCCGCGGCTCCTGATGCCGTTTTTTTTATTCCTCGTCTCGCTCTCAACTCGTGTCCTCGCGTACCCCTAGCCCCTCAGGGCCAGCCACGGTCAACCCCCCTCTAAATAATGGTCCGCCGCAGGAGGACGCCACCTTTTCTCTCGCCTCCCCCCGACACTCTTTCAACCTCCATTCTATCTCCCACCCCCACACCTACCCCTCCTCCAGCGACGCTTTTGGTGCCAGCCAACGGTCAACTTGCCAACTGAACCCTCTTCCTGTTTCCCACGGAGCGACTCTCAGTGGGGCCAACTCCTTTGAATGCATGGCGCTTAATGGAACTGGAATAGAAAATGGCGAGTTTCTTCATTTTCTTGGCGAACGTTTAGTGTTGGTTCCGAGGGAGAAAATGAGATGGGGCAAGGGGGATATTATTATTTTGGAATTTGCTGCGAAAAATATAAACGAGCGTGATGAATTACGGGTTGGTGTGATAACAGACGGCGGCGTCCGGAAGCTTAAAATTCTTCACAGATTTTGGAATCATTACGATAAAACATAATTAAATTGCAGCATAACGAAGATTACTCTGTTTTAAATATTTTTACAAAGGCAAAAGAACATTTTGCTTTATCGTCTTTTTCAGAGGGGTTGGACACATTTTATCTCTTGGGTATAAAATTTACTTGAAAATGGGGAATAACTCTTTTATCATGCATGAAGGTATTTAAATTTAAAATTGTGTGAAATACCAATCTACTCAAACGAACAGAAATAAATTAAGAGGACCTCTATTCATAAAATGCCTTGATTATTTCCTTTGAGGGGAAATGAATCCGTACGAGTATCCTACTGAATGTACAAGTTGTCGGATGTTTGGTGTGATTGTGTTACCTGCTACCGAAAAACAAGACTCGAATTGTTTTTATGATGATGTGAACGAGTCTGCTGTTATATTTGAATCATTTCTACGATTATCTGCATAACTATAATTTTTTTCATGCATAGTAGACATTGAGTGAATTGTGTGACAAGAATCTAATTGTCTTCACTTGTATGATTTGGTCTCGTAAGGAATGTTTTAAATTCTAATAAACTGCTATATAAAGCTAAAGAACTGGCTGAGAAATAATGTTATTCCCATATAAAGTTTCTTTGTATATTCGTACTACGTAGACTAAATGTTATGGCGAACAATGGGTAGTTGTGTTTCCAAGCGTCAACTAAATAAGCGTAGTTTTTCGAGAAAATGGCATAAAAAGGAATAGAAACAATCTAGTACAACAAATAAGGCAGGAATCTAGTAGATAACACAAGGTGTACAAGAAGATGAAATGGCGGCACGTGGAAAATATGAAATGGAATATGGAACGCTCTAAGCTAATTAGTTATTAGCTTAGATTATCTTATTAGCTTATATTCATTAGTTATTTTGGCATATTTTAACGGGTTTTGAAATAATTTTTTTATCCTGTATGGCTCAATTAAGGAGAATGGCCCATGAAGAAGATAAATATTGGTTCATATTAAGTGTAAACAAACAGGCAGGCATCACGCTAGTTTATCAAAATTACCCTTGAATATGTAAAAAGTTTATTTATTCTCTATATTTTAGTCGTTGATGTGAATAATGTGGGTCTTTCACGCACTGAAATAATAATTAGAATTCATCGTATTCATTGAACTAAGACTTAAAATTTGTTTCGTATAATTACCCTCTTGATTCCTCCTCTCTAATCCCTTCATGTTTTTAGGTTGATAAACTCTCATACCCTCTCCAAGTACTTGCACTATTTATATCATGTTTTGAAAAGTTCTCGGTAGTTTGTGTGTTTTTTTCCCGTTAGGCCGTCAGCTAGCCGCTTTGTTGTGTAATGAAATATGCCCAGGAATGCCTTCCATTCTTCTATGTGAGCTATATGTGCTTAAATTAATTATTTGCATAAATATTTTCAATACTGTCCCTGGGAATAATTCCTAGAATAATTATTTAGAAAAAAATTGTCTTTGCTTATTAGTTGCCTTGTGTTTTCTGGTGCTCATAATAAAGGAAACATCTTATTAGTTCACAAATCCAAATGCTGCCCAAACATTGACATTTCAGATGTTCTATAGTCCTTACTGTTGTATAGATTCCTTGGTTTTACGTTGAATCCATACCGATGTTCACATATTAATTCAATGTCTTAAAATATCTGCAGGATAAATATCTAGGTTGAATATCAGTAACATTAATTTACAAATTATTTACTTACTGTTCTCTAATGGGCTCTTGAAGACGCACTATACGCACTCCTTTTTTTGAACGCTACCTAATGGTAATGCCGAATTTCCAGAGAAATAGTATATTAATCTTATTATGTCTTTTCTCGACATAAATGTTATTTGTTTAATCGTTTTTCTGTACTAAATTTACGATTTATAGTCCTGCATTCTTCCTCTTCCAGGTGACAAATTTATAGATCACAATATATGTGCCTTGAGCTCTCATGCAGTGAATTCTTATCCTGATGAAATTATATTTTATAATCTTTTTTTATCATTGTAAATTAGAAAGAGAAATTTTTCCGAAATTATTTTGTTCAGAGAACTAGAAATATTTCTGAACAATTTAGAGCTGCATTTAGTGTCTTCATCCCATGCCAATTTGTTTGGAATTGTATTACTAAATGAGTAATCGGATTGAAAAACAAGCTTTTGATAAAATATATCTTCGAATATTTCTAGCCGTTTCAATAGTTTATTGTCAGACATATTCCGACCCATTTTTAAGGCGATTGGGAAAATAGTGGAATATAACCAGTTTAGGAAGAGAGGACACAAATCGGCCTTATTCTGGAAAATACTTCTCTGTAATTAAATTCAACTGACCACTTATTGTTCAGTCAACGATGTTTTTAGGTGCAAAACTTTAGTTATTTCAATCTCATGCTCAAGCGTTGAATTAATGACAGTGGACCCAGCCGGAGGTGTTAGCCCCGTGGAAGCAGGCTTCCCGCATCACTGCGCTGAATGACGCATTACATCACTGGAAATTGCAGGCGCTACTCTTCTCACACTCTAAATGTGAGAATGTGTTTTGGGTAACAACACTTTAATTAAAACGTGCCACCCGAGTGTTTATGGAGTGTTTATAAAATAAATAAGTAAAAATTACGCTTACCCTTTAATTCAAATTGGCTTAGCCAAAGCGGCCCGTGAAAAATATCATAATTACCGTTATCTCTTCATATTTTATTTCAAACGGAAACAAAAGCTCTCTTATTTTAATTGTATTTTTGGCCGTAAAAATTGAGGAGATTTATGAAACCACGGAATAAGTTGGAATTGCATTGCTCTCCTCACATTTCGCGTTAAATGTTTACTTTAAACTTCGAAAAATTCACGCTAAAATGTCAGTTCAGTGCCACCGAACGCTAAGTACTCAACCACAAGAGGTTCTATTAAGTTCAATTTACTTTAATTTAAATTCAAAGAAATATTGCTATGGTAATGTCTTCCTAGTTCATATCATCATATATTTTCTGTTATGAAAAAGAGTATTAAGGCACCGGAAGTGAAGCCTAAAAGAATCCAAGGAAATTATTAATATATTTTCCGGGATTCCGTTTCATAAACGAAAATAGATTCAGACTAATTACAGAGAACTCAAATGAAAAGTATAGATTTAGTTGTGTAGAGAATAGTGGCATAATTAAGGCTTATTTATTGTAGTTAAATATTTTTAGGCCTCGCCATTTTCAATAAATAACCAATAAATGACTACAATAACGTATCGACAGTTACAGCATAATAATAGGTGATAGATAATTATAAAACTGAATACTACATATTCTAATTTTGCCAATGGATTTGCTATCGAGCAACTCACTGTTAATAGATATAGGGGAGATATACATTTATAAATGCTGTGTGAATTATTTATGAGCCATGAAAGAAAATATCTAATTAAAAGTTTGACCTTAATGTGACCAAACTATTATTGTACTTAATAACTGTACTTTAAAAAGTATTTTCGCAAGATAGGAGAAAAGACAATAAAATAAGAGTTCAAAAATATGTATTTTACGAAATCCAAACAATTATGCTACATATTAGTCCGATGTTTTTAAATATGCCTTCACGGATTCCTAAAAACAATAAAAAACGGTGGAGCCAATTTATAAATCACATCTGTGCACTTTTGTGTATCTATGTCTCAGGCACCTGAACTTGGCTCTTTTATTCACTGTATTGGTAAGAATAAAAAAAAAATTTTTTTACGTTTGATATCTCTGTATTGTCATCTGTCTATGTTGATTCTTAATCACATATATTATTAGGTTGTGGTTAATAGGTTTTCTGATGATGTCTCTATAATTGAATCGATAATGAAAAACTTACACCAGAAAACAAAGGACTGCCTAAGGACAGTATATCTAATTGCACCTAAAGACCAAGTGAGCATTTTCGCGAAATTCGCTTCTACTCAAGTTACGAATAATTTTTTTCTCATAAAGCTTTCGTGAAACTCACCATTAAGATTTCCATGCCATGTAAATGAATAATGGTTAGTATTTTGAAAAGCCTAATACTGTGGTGACGGTGTGCTTCCGCAAAGAAGGGAATCAACTATGTTTAAAAGGACATTTTTCCCGTTTCCGAGCCTTCGACTGATAATGGCAGCCATAGTTAAAGTTTAAGATTGGAAAACTAATTATTTTAAAATAAAAATAAAATGCTGCATATGAATTGATTGTTATGCATGCAAAATAAAAGTCTGATAAATATTTATAATTATGAGCACAGTTTACAGATCCTCTCATTGAATGGTATGCCCCGAAGTTAAGTGGGCATGAGGCAGCCTTTCTGTTTGAACGATTTTCATAGCATTTTTAGAGATATTAAAATATGACAGAGATACATGGTTAATGACTTATAAAAAAATAGGACCTGTTGAAAATAGTTTTGATGGTTTTTTCCCACGGCCTTAATAGTAATTAAATTATTGCAACAAAATAAAAAAAAATACATTTTCTAAAATTATTGCGATTTTTAATCTTGGCAAGAGCTCCTAGTAGGGGTGTAGAGTAAATATTGTTAAAAACTTTCAAATGGATGATAGTGGTACATGATTGATTCATTTGTGTGTGAGAAAAATATATGTGTAGAGAAAGCCCTTTGAGCTATAACTATAAATAAGAAGAGAGGAAATAACCTGAATAGTGAGGAGTGCAAATAAGTGTAAGATATAGCGGGGGAAGAGGGAAGTTTGAGGAAGAAAAGAAAATTGGATGGAGGAAGTTGTAAATAGAGGGAAAGAGGTTGGGATGCTGAAGGTCGTGATTAAAGAAAGAATGTTAGGTAAGTACGTAAGAGGGTGGAAAGAAATAACCGTTTCGGACACCATGAAAGAGTGGCAGTAAGCATGAAGAGTTGAAGAATGGCATAATAGAGGAGAAAAGGAGGTTAGGCGCTAAGGAAGTTCTTTAGAAGATCATGAGGACACCATTGTATCCAGGGATGGTCCGAAACATGCTTATTACCTGTACAGTTACTCATTTCCCTTCCTTCCTTTTACCTAGTTACAATTTCAAGAAAGGTTTGATTCCGATCTTTACTAAATTATTTTATCAATGTACATCTTCCTGCTGACATATTTGTTCTCTCTGGCATATGCCATCGCTTGTTCCGTGCAACTTATTCAAGAGAAGCCAAAGAGATATTTCCCTGCAGTTCTTCTTCTCGTTCACCTTCCCCTTCATGAATGTCTTCATCTGGCTATCTTCTCAAAATGTATTCCATAATTTTTCTTTTCTTCTGGTTAGGGCTTCCTCTTTCTTCCAGATACGATATTAAAGTATTTTGTCAGTTTTTAGTTCCGAGCCCCTGATTGCCATTATTCTCTTATGAAGTCTCGCTTCAATTATACTGATATATTTTCTGCGCATATTATTGTCTAGTCCTCTCGACCCTATTAAATCATGCTTTAGATACATGATTTATGCCTTGTTTTATAATTTCTCGTTAAACGTAAGGTAATCATTATCTTTTGTTGAAGCCAAAACTCCTACCATTCTTGGTGAGCTACCTTTCTTAAAGCTTCCACCGTGAAAACTACCGGGCGTAAATGAACATGTAATAATAAGTTATCTTTCCTGTTGCTTTATAACTTTAGGGGCCAATGTATAGCTGGCTAGTACACCTCACATAAAGTTCTTTCGCCAGGTACATACAGGTCGTACTACCCACAAGGATTGATCATACAAATTGATGAAAAATAAAATATTCGTTTAGCCCTTTATTTTTCGTATTTATGATACTTTCCTTGAAGCATCTGACATGATCCAGCAATATAGCTCATAGCCGTAATATCAAAGTGTATCCCAAGCTTTCTATCTAGATTTCACCTTGGCAACCGGGATACCCGTAGTGGTCGATCCATGGGATACGATTTTATTGCCCACAGCTAACGATAAATGCTGCTATAAATTTGACTTCAAAATGTTTCGGGTCGTTTGGCATCGGCTTTAATCCATATGCCCTTGTGATACCGATGAATCCGTTTCGAACCTTCATCAAATTTAGGCCCAAAACCGGAGTTAAGAGAAAAACCAATGCCAGTAGTGGAAGTGGAATTTTCGTTTTAGGCATACGTGTTTACCTTGATAACGGGGATTTTCGTTCCGGATTATACTGTATTATAAATTCGTAAATTTTTTTTTGGATTTAACTGTCCCTGTATGCATCAACATTCATTCCGCTACGAATATATGTGTGTATGTGTGTGTGTGTATGTATATATATATATATATATATATATAT
>LYUA01001799.1:150232-163254 GCA_002093875.1 Calopteryx splendens | reverse complement strand
TCATTATTCATAATGAACTTCCACAACATTACACCAGAAAGAATTGAATTCAGAGTTTTGTCTTGGTTATTATTTTCTGGATGCTTTCTATAATTTATTGGTATAGCTTTTTATTCAATTATTTTCTTTGCCAGATTACTTACTGATGTTATGAATCTCCAACATCAACTTGCCCAGTATTCACATTCAATTAAATATCCATCCATGTTGAATTTAAAGGCAGTTCATGTCACTCTGACCCACAAAAGATGCCAAACCATTTTTAAAATTAAATCAGTAAAAGGCATTAGGATATAATGAAAAATAAAATAATACCTATTCAATTATGGAAATACTTACATTCTGAATGACTTAATACCAAAGGTAGAGTGGAATTGTGTATGCTATTAATCCATTCATTTAACTCTGTATATTTTTATTATATGCACATACATCCATCTCACAGGCAGAATTCGTTCAAGAGCGTGGGCTGTCAGGTGCAATGGTGTTTTCCCTCAATGAAGATGATTTCTGGGAAGGTTGCCAAGGCAGTAATGCAGGAGTACCATCTTCAGATGAACCTCTTCCTTTGACATGGGAAGTCCATCATGTCCTATTCCGTAGGGAAAGTATGGATAAGCCAAAGGGTGCAGGAGACTCCGACCAAGGCAGCTCACAGAAAGTCAATGTAGATGTCATGGAAGGTGAAGGTTATTTGTGACAAATGGAGGCATCGTTGTCACATGCTCTGAGTACTATTGATTCAGCAGGAATGGATCATCCATCTCCACAATGGGCTGATGGTGTCAGGTCAAGTAAGCAAACCTCGTTTACCTATGATCATGTGACTTCTGAATAAGATATGAGTAAATTCCTTTCATGTAGCTCCTACTTTGTTTTTCACTGATATTTATTTATAAATTTGTTTTTCGTGATATTATTTTTTTAATTAAATAATTCTTGTATTTTTTATGATTTATAGTTTGTAGTATTTCAAGGCTTCAGGATGTTATGTTTTAATTTAAATAGGAAATCAAGTTATTTACTTGAACTCCTTTAGTGGGATTTGTAAGCTATTTAGATGATTCTGTGAAGAGTACAACCTTAAGGAATTTCCATTTATATTTTAGATTTTTTGATGGTATAACTGCAAATTAATATGTGAATGAAGGAAATCAGTATGTGGTGAAGTGATTGGATTGCAGTTAATTACTGTTGTATTAAAAAGGTGAATCCCAGCATCTTTACAATGCATACAGGGCTCTTTTTTTAATTTCAGGGATCCTAGTACAGTAACTAATGCCTCATGAAATCATTTTGAATTTGCAATATCATCACTTCCTAAGCTATATTTTTATTGATATTTAAATTATGCATTTTTAAATGTATTAGCCAATGGCCTTTAGGCTAAGATTCAATTGTGCATTCCATATCCAACTTAAAATCTGCCAACAGGGTCCTCTATTGGTTAGTTAAACTATTGAATAAGGATTGTGTTGCTGTTTACTTCAATTTCATGCACACTTGCATTAAATTGATCACTTCTTTTATGAGGTAAAATCAAAGGTACTGGCAAAAGCAGAATAAAAGTTATAATGGAAATAATTACCAATTGTTTATAATGGGCTCTTTATGTGTATATTTTGCTAAATAGTTCAGATTGCAATGCATTTTATCTAAGTCAGTAAGTGGCATATTAGTCTATGAAATCTGAAAGATTTTAAGTTGTATTTAATTGAATTGCATATATATGTTTTCATTATATGTATTAAACATTTTTATGGGCTATCCAGGCTTACACCTGCTATTTGTTTCATATATTTGACCAGGATGATACTTAGTATGTAGGTAGTTGAATTTGGCTCAGTGTCTTCCAATTATTTCATTTACTTATTAGTGTTAATGGTTTTACAAGTATAATGATTTTCCCATGCATTCAAAAAACCATCTCTTATCCAGCATTTACAGTATGAAGTTTTTGATTTTATAGATAAACAATCTTTACAAAATATATCTTGTAATAATTGCTTCTTAAAGTAGAAGTTTAGTGTATCCAATTTAATGGAATATAATTGATTAAGAGTATGGTTATTTTGAGATGGCTGGTATGTCTGTAAATGGTTATGTATGTATGGAAAGTTTATAGCACATGCTTCAAGCCATGGAGTAGAGTGTCTAAGGAGTAATGAAAAGGATGAAGGGGAGAAATTGGAATGTGTATAATTATTTGAGAAATAACTTTACTGTGACATTCAAATTGCTATCCAAATGCAGTAATCTTTCAATACATTTACCTATAGTTAACCAATGCTGGTAATTCTAAAGAAATTGTACTTCCATAAATGCTTCCAAGTATAGGTACCAAATATGTGATGCATTTATCTTGTATGACATTTGCATGCATTATGTTATCTAGAGTTCCTAAAAGTTAATAAGAAAATAACAGACCTTTAAAATATTAATATATCACATAAAAAAGAAGTTACCCATCAGTGTCTAGTCTTGTAACTATAGTAATTTTGTTGTACTTATAAATGGGAATGAGTGTATATTGCATTTTTGAAGCATCTGTGGTAATTAAAAATTATTAAATTGGGTGTGTGGAAATAACTGGAATTGAGAACTTAGTGCAGAAAAGTAGGACTCTTAATTTTCCAAGACTGACTCTATCTTAAATATTTTACCAAGACTTGTGTATCTCTTTAACATCTAGTTGTAGGTATGTTTGTTAATTTTTCCTAAAATTCCATGTAATGGTTTGTTATGTAATATTTTAATAAATACTGTATAGGTAAATAATAGTAAAGTCAAGGCTAAAACTGCTGTTATTTGATAGAAACAATTGCTAGATTATTTTAGTTAAAATTTAAAATATTTTTTCTGAAATTTTTAATGATATTTGCTAGATTTTGCATACTGTAAAATGAAGTCTTAACATTTTTACTAGACTTGCAGACATTAAAAGACATTAGTCACATTGATACTCTATTTTAATTAGAACAAGAAATCATGTAAATAGTAATTTTATTGCAACGCCTTCAGCCTTTCTTGGCTCAGGTTAGATTTTTTTGTTTTCTTGTCTTTTGATGAATGAATCCGAATACTCTAATGAATTTAAAACAATTTTCATAAAAGATTTCATTTAATTATCTATAGTTTAGCTTGTTGCTTGTGCTGTAATTTGTATTGCAAGAAAGAAATCTTTATCACATAGTTTTTGAAGCATTAAACAAACTCTTCCTAAATTATTTAAATTCCCAAACAAATACCATCAAGCAATATGTTGTTAATTGTTATAAATGTTCTTAAATTATGTAACAAATAGGCTGCCATTTATTTAAAAGTTGGTTAATATAAAAAATAAAAGGTGTTCCCTAATTTTTTTGACTTATAACATAGGTGCCAAAATTGTGGCCCTCAAGTTACCTGCAGCTCAAAAGACAAACAAACTTGATTTTTCCACAATTTAACTTTTACACAACCTAGGTTTTGACTATGATGTCATCCTCAGGTGAATTGGAGTTCACCTGAGGATGACATCATAGTCGAAACTTAGGTAGAGTAAAAATAAAACTGTGGAACAATCAAGTTTGTCTTTTATGATGAATCGTTTCCACCAAGTAACGGCAGATACCACCAATTACCTGCAGCTGTGTAATCCATGAATAGCAGTTTGCTAGTTCAAATTGAGGATCATGCTGTATTGAGAATTATATAATCTATAACTCATATGTTTCATTTGAATTTTAATGAATAAATATTTAGGATTGCTAAGGCATTAGAAAAATTAATAAGCTGAAATGTTAGAGCTGATGATAGATTTTGCTCTGTGCATGTTTGAATTGGGATTTCAGTTTTATCACTGTTGCAAAGTTTTAGTTTCTAGGCAGAAAGTATTGCATAGAAAAGTTATTGTAATTATGTATCATGTAACTGTAGTGTATGTATCACTCTGAAAATCAACCAATGTCTTTCATCAACTCATAGTTGCAAATAAGTTTGTGAGCTTATGCAGATGATGATACATAAACCTACCAATTGGTGAATTTTGCAATTTAAGTAAGTGAAGGTTTTTGAAATTGAGCTATACATATAAGTTAAACTCAACTTCTTTCTTAAATGCAGCTTCTTACATCTCAAAGAATTCTTTTATATTGTTACTTCTCTAAGCAAACTCAGGAATCAATGTAAAAATAGGATAGATAGATATTCCGAAGGTGTAAATATACAAGGTTATTGTGGACAATGCATGGGTACATATGTGTATGTTTTAATTTACTTATTAGCTTTCTTTTTTGCTTAGCATAATTTTATTAATCATAACAGGTAAAATAATTTGACCTGTTCTGCTGATGTACGAAACAAATGTTGTCATGATGTCCATTTAATTTGTTAGCATGCTTTCCTTAAATATAAAATATTTAAATTTCATTAGAGATTTTGTGGCTCATGCTTAATATTACGACTATAACTCCAGGAAATCAGTACATCGCCCAAAGAAAATATGGAAAAAATCCCTTAAAATACTAATATTTATAGGGTTTTTATCCAAAATGTGATTTTTATGAAAAAATACAAGGAATAAAATCCCATTATAACTTTTAAAAAGTGTACTAAGTATGCACTATTTGAGTAAACAAATAACAGCCATACATGCATGGTCCTCCACCATGTATTAATTGCATAAAATCAAATTTTGTCTCGATTTTAAGGATGTATTTAGAACAAAGTCTTTCAGTTTTAATGAATGTTGAGTGCAAAGGTGGGGAGTGTTTTCTTAGCTTATGTTCTTAAAAATACATAAGAGAGCAATTAAATTTTTGTGGTTATAGTCCATTTAACACGTTCAACCTGGCATGGGTCACAATGTTTTGATGCTGGGAGTGATGACCGACTACGTCATTGGTCTCCATAGGGGCATAACCCACCAGAGGGTCACATTCTCCTCAGATTCATATGTGATATTTGAGAGGAACCATTGATTTGTGATAAAAAAATGTTTTTTCCCCATCCAGGTAAAAAATAAAATTTATAATTATTAAATTGCCACCCGATACAACATTGTTTGCCCTTATGCCATCTATATGGCATATAATAGAAAGTTGTATGTTGAGTCGAATGTGTTAAAATTAAGGTTCAAACTAGCCAAATACTAGGTCCTTTTTTTACTGTCATCTTATTTTCTATTCACTTATTGTAAAATAACTTCTTATAAACATTTCGAGGAATAAATTCACATAGTTGTTTGATGCCACCATATAAATTGTAGGTGTGTGCATGAACATTTTGAAATTATCACTTAAGAGGGTTGCTGATCTGCACACACTTGACTCTTTCCTGTATATTTCAGCTAAAGTACTTAGCAATGTCCTTTTAATTAGCATAAAAATGTACTACAAGATTTGATAGGAATATATCAAGAATAATGAAATAAAATTTAATTGCAGTTTGCCGCACTGTGTTTTTTAAGGATACTTCTCAATTTGCAGTTTCAGGAAATAACTTGCTGAGTCAATCTCTGATTTATGGCAACAGTGTGTGGTGAAATCATACAATAACTAAAGCAAAATAAATAAGCTGAATTTTTTAAAAGACATTTTTATATCAATTTGATTGAGTGCAAGTATGGATTTTGTCATAAGTGGATGACTAAATGGATGAAAAGACATTCTGGTGAGCAAAGGATTCTGATGGGTTGAATAAGACTTAGGGTAAAGGTTATGTGGATTGGCTTGAATTTTAAACCTGCATATGGATTTAACATTCAATGTATCTGATTCCTGCTACTTTTTATCTTAATGTTTTATTAATGCTAGTTTTGAGATGCATGATTTTTCTTTCCTATTTTATCTTTTAAATACATATAGGTATGCAATGCAAGTTTTACCATGATCCTGAAAAGGCAGTGTATGAAAATGAATTGTACAATTTAAGTAGTTATGATTGCATTGCAAAGCAATACCCGTAAGGAGATAAGTCAGTCAAGTCCAAAAAATAGGGCCAAATTGTGGGAAGGATACCCCTCGACAGTACTTGCTTTGATGTTTATGGAATGCTTACCCAAGAAATGCATACATATGTATATTGTACTCCATTTATAACAAAACATCATTTTCTGTGTTGGTTGAAAAGAAGGGAAACACATTGCATGGTTGTTGGATTAAATACAAGGCTGTTGTATCCCCACACCAAACTTTTGATACTCATTACATTACAATTGGTACCGTCCAAACTGTTATGATAAAATATGGGAATGCAAAAAATTGCGAGCCCACTTTAACAGGATGCGATTACATTTAATGAGATAATAAAAGTATCCTTTAACTTCATTGCTACTAAGAGGGTAACAGCAAATAGTTTGTTTCACCATCAAGCCACTTATTTATTCAATATTGAGAATTACAGGGGTAAACTCTAGCAGAACTCCCACAGTAAGGAAAATAAAACAGGATAATGCAAATCGAAGACTTATTATAATTCATAGTACCTACATATATAGTTACCTCTTTTCAAATAAAAAGATCAAGGTTTTTATAAGCTGTAGTGTGCGTATCAAAACAATTTTTGTAATAACTTGAGGAGATATGCATGGATTTTGTGCAAAATTAATTCTTGTTCCCTAACAAATCCTAAAGGAAAATTATACAAATATATTGCCTCAAATAGGTGGTTTGGGGAGGTTTTCAGGTGCTTAGGGTCAAAAACTTATTTTTTGCCCTCCAGTGCTAGGTTCATGACAGGCTAGCAATTTTTGTTGCGACCCCTAAAATCCTTATTGCGTGACCTATTAAAACAACTCAATAAGTTGAATTTCCAACCTGCTTCTGATGTTGATATAAACAAAGAACTGAATTATGTGGAAGTCAAGTAGTGCCACTCAATATTTCAATATACCTGAATTGGCATCACATGCCTTTGTTAATGTTGGTTGTCTTTGGATAAACTCCATATTTTGCCTGGTATCAGCAATGAGTGAGTTTACATCTGTAGTTTAATGTATCCAAAATGGAATTAACATATTGCACTGCTACTGCACCCCTTACTAGTTGCATCTTGCCTAATCAGTATCAAAATTTTATATTAGTTAATAGACAATAATTTTTCTGAATAAAAAATGAATCTGTAATGGGATTAAGCTTAATTTCAACCAAACTTTGAAATTAGATGTTTTATTTTCCAATAAATAATATTCCTAAAAGTTTTTTTATTTTTAGTGTTGACTATAAATCATAAAAGCCAAATAAAGTTTGTGGAAAAATAGTTTTTTTTGTCTTTTATGATGAATCGTTGTCACCAACAGTCGATATCATCAACTTGATTATAAATGTTAACGATGACTTTATGATGATAAAGTTTTCCACACAGGTCTGGATAAAAAGAATACCTTTATCATTTGTTATAACAGGTAACTTATTTGTATAATTAATACATGAGGATAGTTAATCCTCAAATATGGATTATAGAAATTTAACTTAATGAAAGAAACCATTACGATAAGATATTTAATATATTTACAAAAAAAGCACGGAAGTTCAGGAAAAATTCCACTAACATTGTTAATACATGTGCACAAGAATGTGACTGTAGTAGTTTTCACAGAAATGTCAGTTCCTGAAGTGGCCAATTATATTAGGAATTTAATGCTATCCAAACTGCAATGCCACTTGTAAAAAAGTTATAATAGATTTGTTTCCATTTTTAATAAATCATAATATATCCTGCCAATTTATTTTATTAATTACTGTCTCAACATTTAAAATAATATCCTATTAGAAAATCTCATAAGGTGCATGGTTTGGGAATTATAACAAGCATAATTTCACAATGATAGAAATTGCGACACTTAAGGAAATGTTGTTACAGCAGCTTCTCGCCAAGTAAGTGCCAGGATTTTGACAGTTTTTCAGGGAGATTCTTGAGAGTTAAGGATCGAAGAACAGTTGAAAAAGTTTTATTTACTTAATTCAGTTATCTGAGACAACTATATTCATGCTGGTAACATCTATTGTCTTTTGTTAGAGAAAACTTATTAGGGACGCACTTAACCATTATTCAAAACAGATTCTAATGTGATGTATTACGTATGCTCTTTTTTGCACTCCTTTACTATACCTTGGGTCCATCATGGGCGAAGGGTTATAAGCTGGTTTGTACAACATCTCATATAAATTTTGATTGCTTATCAAATTTTTTGCAATTTTTCTGTGATTGTATTCACTCTTAACTTAGAAGCATCATAACATGCATATTGGTCCGTTTCATTAAGAAAAAATGCAATATTCAAGAATTTGGCATCAAAACATTTTTCAAACATGATCATAAAATCATGAAAAAAATTGTTTATTTAGCATCCCTTGACATTGGTTCATCTTGCTCTATACAGCTGATTTTGAGTTGCAATGAATTTTTCTATTCAAAGTTATGCGATTTCAAAATAAACAATAGAGCTTAACTTGAGGGTAAAATTGACTCCAATTATTTAACTTTCAGATGAAGTTAAATTCAGCTACAGTTAACTATTAAATTAACTAATCAAATGATGCTAATAGCAATAGTGAATGAGCAATAGTTTTTATAGAAAAATCTTCACTTTATAAGTGAGGTATCTTCACATAGAGTAGGACATGAGTATTAAAAAAATATCAACACAAATGAAACTTAAAAAGAATGCTATAAATAATTTTATTATGAATTATTATTTTCCTTCAAGATATAACAGATTCAAAAATTGCTGTCTAAAAGGTATTTCCTCCCTCTGACAGAAGTTTTTTTAGAATTAGGAATAAAAACAAACCAAGATTTTCAGTTTATATTGCATATTTAAAAAAATATTTTAAAATGAATTTATGTAGGAATTGGAGAAGTGGATTTGAAACATCAAGTGTACCAATAAATAACTATGCTTATTATCTGTTGTATAAGGATAATCTGTAATTATATATATTATGGTGTACAAGTTGGCTAACATGTTATAGGATTTCTTTGCGGTCTCCGATGGTAGAGGATTCATAGAAAATACCATAATCATGCAATCGTTACATAACTGGCACAAGAAAGCCTGTAATGCTGAATAATGAAATAGGTGTTGCCTTTGGAATTTTTTGCTTGAAAGTGCTGTTTTTAGTGCACTAATTGCACGATGTGAGGCTGGAGGGTAAATCAAGTTTATGTAAACACTAATTAAAAGTGGTTATCCTCCGTCCTGTATGAAATACATTCAAAAAATAAGTGTAATTTATGGTTTAAATATTTAAGTATGGCTTAAATATTTATGTATAAGCTTTAAGCCTTTTCTTAATTGGAAATTAAATGTATTGTGTGTTGGAGGTGATGCAAAAATTTATTTGTTGTGAATGCAATTGCTACTGAAAATACATTTATTTTGTTGTGAATGTAGTAGTTACAACTGATAAAGCTCAAAAAGTGCCATATTGATCTTAGAATGCTATGATCATTCCAAGTATCACAACACTTTTGTACTTCTCAATCATGATATTGAAAACATAAGGTATTGCATACTTATTAGTAGGCATTGTCACGATAATTAAATGACTGACTACATTTAATAGTACATCAGAATTGGAAAGAAATGCTATAATATACAAGTTTGTGTCAGATTTATTATTGAATATTTGTTTAATTTAATTCACACTAACATGTAAAATAGTGTAAATTTCAGCAACAGAAGCAAATGACTAAAGAATTAAACGAGACCTTTTCCAGTGGTTGCTGCATAAAGATGAAGTTATTTTACAGTTTTTCCTTTTTTTCATTAAAGAATTTCACTTCTCAAGTCCAATTTTGTTTTTCCTATCTTTCTCTCGTGTGAAAAGGTGTTACAATAAGAAATTTTTAGTCAAATTTCATGTTAATTTTTTAAATGACGGGCTGAGAAATTTGTCGAGAGGAATTCAGAATATGTGTGTATGCTTGTTCAGGGTAAACCTTATTCTGGAGACATGAGTGCAATGTGTGGTAATTGTTATATTTTCTAAATTATTATGCAATTTAAAAGGAATTGTGATATGAGATTATATTTTGATGCTGAATATGAATGTTGATTTATATACTCATAGTGTGGCTCAGTGTGCTACATTTATTTTGCTGAAATTCCTCGCTTTATAAACTGTAAATAATGACACTAAATATTTTGCTTTGATATCAAGATAGCAGCAGAAAGTGGTGCATAACATCTGAGATGTATAAAGAAATCATAACTGTTTTTTTTAATCATATTATGGCACCACCGTATTCATTGTAAAAATTAGAATGAATCCAACATGCATTTAAACTAAGCATTACTTTTTGTTTGTATCCAAGTTATATATTTAAGTACAAATTAATGTTATTGTATTGCTTGAACATTGTTATTGTAATAAAAAAATGAATAAACTGGAATTTTTTTTAAATTAAGCCAGGAAACATCAGAACAACGTGTGATTAATCAGCATTAGTGTCCCGAACAGAGAAAATCTTGTAATTAATTAAAATGTGGGTGAAATTTCTGGATGCAATTAATACTAACAAATCATGTCATGTTAGGGCATCTGCAGAGAAATATAACTTCCTATGATATGCATCATCCCTTGGAATAGACCATCATAACCACCACTATTACCCAAGAACATTTCATTGTAATTGTTTGCAGGAACATGCCTTTGTGATAAACATGTGCAAAACACTCATATTTATGACGGTAAAACATGTTGCTCAATCCCAGCGCACATAAATAGTACAGGCTAATCATTTAATAGTAACAAAGTTAATGCATATTAAAATTACTGAAATAATGGGAACCAATAAAGGTTTCAGGGAAGCTTAATTGTTTAACTTTTGGAAGGTGTTCATTAGAACTGAGATACTATCTTTAATGAAACAAATACCTACTATGAATAGAGTTTATATAATCATTTACCTTTAAGACTGCCAAAGTAAATTTGAGACTTTTTTAGAACACCAAAATATGAATGACCAAAAATGTCACAATTGAAATTGTTATGTTTATAATACTATTAGAATGTGAATAAGCCCTATAATTTTGAAAGTTACTTTCCACCTGCTTTTGGAGAGGAAATTTGAAATTGCTTACACAGGATATCCTACTGATTATTATAACATATTTTAATTACTATACCAGTATTTTGAATATAAGTTTGTTATTTCTGTGGAAATAAAACTATCATGCAGAAATGTAAAATAATAACTATACTTTATGATTGCAAGATGAACAATATAGAGGACCAGTCAGTTTCTTGATCATGTATGAGCCATGAATATATGGAACAAATGTTTATCAAGACATCAACTTGCTTTTATTAAAAATTATTTATGCATAGGCATGCTAATATTTTCATTGGAGTAGTTTTTGTAATATCAACTTCTATGAATGGCTGTACTGAGAACATTCTGAAATATTTTATTGAAGAAATTAAGCTTTCATATATGCACCTGTGCCAGCCTAGTTGATTGTCTGAAACAAATTTCTCCACATCCCACGACTGCAACACAACTTGCACGATAACTAATGGAGACAAAAGTTCTCCATTGAACATATATATATACATACACATTAAAATTGTATTGAGTGGCCCCCTCAAGTCAGCAGAATGACACCAGTCACTTTGTTATGATTGTTTATATACACACGAGGGCAGTATGTTGATTTTAGGCTACACTTGGTAAAGCGGTAAGACTGTAAATAAGATTGTGGCATTCAAATGGTTGAAGAAATTGTTTCTTGAGCAAGAAACACAGTCCCTTAAACCCATCTTTCTCCAAACTTTCCACAGCCCTATCCTTGCTTTGAACACAGCCACCAGGATCCAAACAGCACAGCTTGTCATGGGCCTGAGATGATAGTGAGAGAAAGAGAGCTCATTTTAGTGAGGTATGTTCAATATGATACAGGTTTAATCAACTTTCATGAATGCTGGTTAATCAAAAAGTAAATATGAGTAATTACTTTTCCTGTACAAAGAACTCACCATTGCAAAAGAATATGCAATTAAAATTGAGGGTTTAAATGAGCAAATAAATAATTTAAAGAACAGATCCCCAGGGATTGTTTTATAGGTGCAAACTGAGAAGGTAAAACATGGAAAAATGGATCATAGGAATTAATTACAACAGGTGGTACACTTTCGTTTGGTAATGCAGCAGAATACTGCTTATTTGAAATATCATTATTCCCTGTTGAACTGGTTAATTTTTAATGCGGATAAATAACACTCAAATTGACCACTGCCTCTGAAGTTACGATGATTTTGATGAATTAAAGAGCATCCTTTAACCAATCATCATTTTTGGGACTAATTGTGACCCATCACCTCCCCCACTGATGCTTCCTCTAGCAATAAAGTTTTTATTTTGTTGTCCTCACGCAAGCCAGTTGAATTGATTTGGTCTCCCCATGCTCTCGTAGAATGTGTGTGTGCACACAGTGCTCCAATCAAATGATGATGTTCTTTCAACACTAACTGAGACTGATTGTTTAGAGTAATTTCCAGAGGCATTGAGTCTACCACAGCAATGAAAACTTACAGCTTCTCATGACTTTGCATTCAGTGGGAAGCAGGTACTATTCACAGTGTACCATAGATTTTGTATACCCACAAATACATAAACGTGTCCAGTGATGTTTGCTCTTTCCCAATTTGTGTAAGTAGGTATGTGTATTTGTCACCATTCAGATTTTTAGTTTAAATAAAACCTCTCAGGTTATAAAAAAAATTAAATTCAGGATTTTGCAATAGATATTAAGAGGCTGAAATTTTGTTCTCTAGACAATTTCACCCTATGATCTCAAAGGTTTCAATAAATGCAAAAGAAAGCATATCAAAATTAATTCAGAGTGATGCAACTTGTGTTATATTGAACACCACTCAAATGTGTCAGGATGTAATCCCAGTAAATATTCACAAAAGGTATTTCTTGACTACTAAATATATTGTCCACATTAGAAAAATTCTGGGATAAATAACGGTAAGCCCCATGTACAGTGGAAGCCCGATATAACGATACTTCAAAATACCTAAGAAATCACT
>LYUA01001799.1:19448-32576 GCA_002093875.1 Calopteryx splendens | reverse complement strand
GTGAGCTCTGCCCTCACCTACCAAACTGACCTTCGGGTTGATTACTGTGATTTTCAAAAATTCTATTAGCAGAAAATAAGTTCTTCCTAGTGACAATATTTCCCTCTCTCTTGAGATGTACCTTTCTCATGTGTGTTGTCTTTGGTAATGCATTTTGTGTTGGTTTTATAATAGGGAAAGTAGAAGGCGTTTGTATTTCTATAATTAATGGTTAGATTTAAAACTTCCAAATTCTCTTACACTAGGGAGCCTTAAGGATATACTGGAAGTAACATCTTACATTTTCTGTTTGTTTTGTTGTGACTGAAATTAAGTGGCAATATTCCTTATTTCGGTGCCTCCCAAATTCTCAGCATCATTTTAGTGGTTGATAGTTTTTCCTATTTAGGGCCATTATTCTCTACATCCAATTAAAGATATAAACTGATGAGTTTTCACCCTATTTCTGGAGTTATTTCTCCACTTAAGGCTCGAATGACTTGTCTCTATAGAAATCATAAAATATTGATCGCTGTAATAATTCTGTTTCTTTTACAATATTTTGTTAGAATTTTATGAGTGTTCAGATTTACAGTAATGATACAATGTTTCCACATACAAGATTACCATTATCATTTTCCTAAAATAGCCATAAATTTTGGAAATAATCATTGAAAACTAGTAAATGTCTGACATCAGCTCATGAGAGTCACTTCTGCCAGAACACACAGTATTTAGCTGATGATATTAAAGGCAATTGGACTTATCTATAAATGTGTTAGCTGTTTTTTAAGCTTCTATAAATTATATTATCATCCTAATTCTTTGAGGATGTATTTTAATATGACCGTATACATGTTTCTAGCAATCTTCTGCAATTGTTTCTGGAGTAATTTATACTGAAGGGAAACATGTATCCTAAATTATGTTTTTTGCAAACAAGAAATGAACACTTAGTGATAAGAAGTTACTAAATATTATATAGTTAAAATACAGTCATATTTTGATAGCATAGAAGGACTGGAAAGTTAGTTGGGTCTAGAGCGTCATTGCCCTATCTGGAAATGAGGTACTTTACTTTTTATGAATACTTCTAATCCTGTTGGGTGCCATTTATTAGATTTTATCTCTTTGATGATAGAGGATAGTATTGTTACATATTGGTGGGCAGTTATAAATCTGAATTAGACTTAACCATGCACATAGAATGATTACATTTGATGGAATGGGAAGATGCTAAGAGAATCATATTTGAATGTCCTGGGTCACAATGGAGTTTGCAATAGAAAGTTTGATTTGGTCAACTTGACTAAGCTGGGACAGGATAAGCACCCAACCATATTTTGAGGAACTCAGTAAATGGTTGCCCATTTGAAGAGATTGTGCAGTGATTGAAGGCATCTAATGGATTGATAATTCCACCAATGCATATTGAGGTGAGTGTAGCACAAGGAAGGAATTGATTTTTGCAGATGACATAAAGAACATCAACAAAATTAAGAAAATGTTAAATAAAGAAACCAACCTGCTGTTAAATCTATGAGTGTAGTAAAATGGCAAAACTTTATTGCTTGGAGAAATTAGCATGTCAATTAAATCTTTATTAGTAAATTACTAGTATTTTTTCTCTTTTATCAATACACCAACAGATGGATTATTTTGCAAAGTTGCAATGAAAAAACTGAACCCTGACTGAAAATGGAAAGATTTGCTCAGGAATCAAATTCCAGTTTCGCTGTCATACTTACATCACAAATACTTCACATCTTAGTCTATAGTCATTAAACAAGAGTTTATTGGAGTATTATTTACTATTCAATGAACTTTGTTATTTAGATTTTTCTGTACTGAAAATTATTTTCCTGTCACTAATTTTCAATGGATTTTTTCAAAAGAATGTATTTTAAGTATCAAAGCAGTTTTTTGATCATGTATGATTATTTTATCACATTTACACTCTGTGACAGTTTCATCAATCATCCAGGTGGTATAATCAATGGATTGCACTTAATGGAGACAGTGAAGCACTAATGCACTAACTTGTGTGGAGAAATTACTGAAATATGAAAAAGGCTCACTTTTTGTGGTCATGTATTCTACCCGATGATGGTTCAGTGACTCGAAAGGCATGCCATATTAAAGCTTCTTATTCAGTGGAAAAGTGCGTTAGTTATTTACTTCTCCAATATGAAATGTTAATATTAAAAAATAGCACTAGTAAATGCATTCAGCAATCAGCAGTTGTTCACTGCCTAATATTAGATTCTAATAAGCCACACACACTGCTGCCTGCAGCATCTAGCTTTTTAGGAGATGCTGAGATGAGCAGAATGAGTGTATACCCATTATGGTCATTCACTAGTTCAAAGTGACAAGCTGAAGTTGCATCCATTACCTTGGTATTTATTTTGCTAGACTGGCTTAACTAAAAGTATATATTATAAAAATTAAATTGGGAAAAACATCTTTCTGCAAAATTCAGGGACCTTTACATTAACTGTTTTCCACACTGACTCTTGATGAATATTTATATAATGGAAATGCTGCAATTAAATGAAATACCACATTCTTTTTCAGATGAGCAGAAAATGTTAATGTGAGTTAATTATTACAGGTATTCATATAATGCTTTTGTTAAGCACATTGTTCTTCATAGATTTGAAATTATTATTTTTCAGCTTACTAAATTTTTACTTAAAACAAGTTAAATATTGCACTTTTCCTAACCACACAATTATATACAAGATGCATATTTAAACCATTATCTGAATTAGTTATATGAAAACCAGATAATTACATGAACTAGAATCCAACTAGAATGAAGGTGCTCTCACTCTAGTTAATGTTTTTATTGTCATTGTTCATAATATGCTTCAGATCTACTTTAGGAGGAGTGTGAGCTGAGTATGGGTCAGTGGGAGAGTCATGGGGAGTGGGAGCTGGTTATGGGAAGTCTCGTCCCTTGAGAGGGGTTGAATCACATAATGGGAGGGAGAAAGTAGTGATAATTTGGATATTTATGTTGGGATTTCGGTTCCTTATAAAATCTTAAGCAAGCCATGCATATATTCCACCCATACTCTTTTCCTCCTCAGCTGGTACTAAGTAGTGTCCTTCTGTAATTTCCCTGTGTACCCCAATGCCCTCAATTCTGGCAAGGAGCAACATGCTACACCACCAAATAATTCTTTCCAAAACACCATTCAAATGGCAGGGTTCCTCTGATATCTCCAATCTCACCATCAACTCCGGGTTGTTTCCGGGTGTCTATGGCAGCACTGCATATCTTAGAATTTTGATTATATGAGAAGTCAGGTGGTCCTCTGAGAAATAGTGGGACATCTTCTTTACTTCTTTTCTCTTCAACAATCTTGTTTCTTTTAAGGGTTGTGGCCATTTTTCTTTAAACATTTCACTTTTCACTCCTGTCAAGACCCATGTACCCCTACTATCTTCCTCCACCTCAATGTTCAACTTTGCACTTCTGCTTCACCTATCATGGCACCCCATGGTTTTATTCAAGGATGATTTATGTATTTTTTTATTAGGTCAAATTAGTAAAAACCTGCACAATAGATTCATGATCCTGCTGTGAAATGAAGCACTATTGTTTGAAGTATCACTTAAGCATAACTTGGGAAAACATTTTTACTTCCTCAATTGAGTATGTTCTGTATTAAGGCTATTTAGTGTGTCAGACTGGGATTTTTCAAGGACTTCAAAAACTGACCCAAATTGCAGGATATCTTTTCATAGATATCCTGCAATTTGGGTCCTGTCCTGGCAATATCCTGCATTTCCTTAAATAGGTATTCCTTTGTATTCTATTTTGAAATTTTATTGCGTTAAAGCATTGGTGGTGGTATTCCTTTGAACTGGTCCCCTTCCATGCATTAATCAACTACTCAAAATTTACAGAAGTAGTGTGGTTAAAGGGATAACTTCGATATCCACCTTTGTGGACATTTAACAGAAAAAACTAACCTGTAATTGCATTTAATTTTGAATTAATATCCATTTTAAATACTAAATATTTGTTTGGGAAATAGTGTAAATTTTGATGAGTATGGATAGAATATTAATGAGAATGTGCACGTTAGCTGTTGATTTGCATATGTCTGCTCTAGATTCTCACAAATTTTGTGGATTGCTTTTTAGTCATCAGATCTTGGCCTTGAGCTATTGAGCTAGAGAAATTGGCAAGTAAATCGAACAATTTTGTACAAACATGTTGTTAATCATTGATTTCATACCATTTTTTCATATAACATAATTTTAACTTTATTTTTTTAAGAGGAGATGAAGGTAGATGTAGTGATATACCTTTAAGAGGTGCCACTAGGGTGGACAGGGTTGGAGGCAAATGAAACTGATGTTGTGCAACCTACGTAATACGTCATTCCTGTCTTCAACATTATATTAGAAATATGCCCTGTTAAAATTATGAAGGACACAATACAAAACAAACAAAATGGCAAATGTTTACATTTTTATTTTGTTGCCTATTCACACTCAGATGTGTAAGTTAATGTTGAAATTTAGTGGTTCTCGCCAATCTACGCGGAGTCAGGCATTACAGGTTGGGGGTGCAGCTGCTTTACCATGCTCACCCCCATGCCTATGCCAATGATACCATTGCATACAAATTTTTCTTTCTGTGATGATGAAATCTACGGTACATAATTTAAAATTAATTGGAGTTGCTGGTCAAATCTCCCTCTGAATCCATTTCTCCATTTTCAAAAATATTCCTTAATAGTTGAGATAATGAATTGACTTCGGTAGTGGGGAAGAAAATGAGAAGCAAATGAACTATACATAATTATTTGTGAAGGGTGAATAAGATGAATATCGTAACCAATTTTGCTTCTAGACAAATTTTGAATGCTAAATTAACATATTAACATTACATGTAATTGCAAATGTGATAATTTCACAGTTAAAAATCATTCCCCTTGACCAGGATTGATTTTTAATATGTGAAATTGTGATGATTGTATGCATATCAGAGGATGGACTCCATTAAAGTTACTGTTGAGATATTTCCTGCAGCTTCAATGCATGTACAATTTCTATTCCACCTTATGTGGTACATCATATTATCGAACTACTGTAAAAGAGTAAATTTGAGAGAAGCAAAGATATAATTTTAACTAAGCCGTCATTTCACATAAATTTGGTAACAATATGTATACTTGCATTAATCTAACTTGGCTATCTTAGGACATGAGGGAAATGAGTTATTGAACTATTAGTGTATGTAAAGCCATTTATGTATCTCCTTTAATTTTAATGTGAAAACTGAAAAATTAAGTCAAATTTCATTTAGCCATAGTGATAAGTGTTGGTGGAGGCATCATAGTTTAATGAAAGTATCTAGTATGTACTTCACTGTTTCAAACTTTAATTAGCTGTATTTATGCATTGAGTTTCATCTCAAAGACTTAAAATTCTGTTTTTCATATCAACTGTTAATTGATATTTGAAATTGGTATGCTAAGGGACAGACTTTATTTAAGCTTAGTGCTTATTTACAATCTGGAGAAATTTTAAACTGGCAAATTAAGAGGAGTTTGTAAGAAAGATCATTAATATTCTCAGAGCCCTGTCCCCATGATTGCGTACCTGGTATGCCTTTCTTGGGCCTTTTAGTTTCCAAAAATACTCAATTTTACTTAAAAACATAACACATTAAAAATTCTATTGCTCTGCCTAGGTCCTGTTATAGTACAGCATTTTTTAACAAGCCACTCACTAATTTAATCTTTTTTATGCCTCAATACAAAAAAAGAGAATATATTTGTAGTTCATTTCATTATAAGATTTTTTAAAGTAACCTAAATGAATGCTAATTAAAAACTTGCATAATTTTGCGGTGAAGAGACTATCATTGTTATGAAGTTCTATATGTATTTATCAATTGACCGGTTCTGAATAGTAATGATTTTATTATGATCCAGTCAGCTGATCAATGTCATTTTCATTTTTATTATGCCTTGAATTTTTGTCTATATCATTATGAGTTATTTCTCATGGAATGGATAAATAATCATGAAAAATATTTTTTAGTGGCATGTAATA
Source organism: Calopteryx splendens (assembly GCA_002093875.1). Taxonomy (NCBI): domain Eukaryota; kingdom Metazoa; phylum Arthropoda; class Insecta; order Odonata; family Calopterygidae; genus Calopteryx; species Calopteryx splendens. The sequence continues at coordinate 26,516 of LYUA01001799.1, read as the reverse complement.
AACTTAATTTTATTACAATGTTTTTCTGGCTGCTTTAGTATTATCTTTCCAAGATCCAGAAATATTTAAACGAATAATTTTGAGTTGATGATATTTTAAGGGATCCAATTAATAAATTTTATTAGCATTAGAGTAATGCCTCAAAATATTTCAATGTCAAGCAGTTTATTGATATTTAATCATTGCTGAGATAAGGAGACTTTGCTCTCTCTCATCTTATTTTCAATGTACTACTTCAATTTTAAATTCTTATATCTTATAAGTCAAGTACGTTTGGAATACTAATGCTTGCAAAATAATGATGGATATTTTTACTTGGCCGACATTCAACAGCTCTTAGATTTTGCATACAAAGTGTCCATTCTAATTCTTTAAACCTCTTAATGCCATAATTTATCTCATGATCATTTGTAATGTTTCTGATTAAAAATTTCAAAATACTCCTTCCAAAGCATTATTTGTTTACTTTGTACATCCAATTGCACAAATAAAATCATGTTTCTATAATTTGTATAGCTTGCAGGTTTAATTTATAATACTATAGATGTTTCCATTAAGTGGAAATATGGCTTTTGTAATTTCTCAATAATGAGAGAGTATTGTTGAAAAATGTTTAAGCAAGAACAGATATTTTCCTAGGGTTTTGGTAGGGAAAGCCCAGTACCTTTTTTTATGAAAAATTGACTAACAATGCTTGTTCCTGATATTATCTTCATTGGCATGGGCAGTTAGAGTTGCTAAGGAAGCTGATTTTTCCATGTGCAAAACTATGAAATTAATTTTAGTGGTAATTTCGTCTCGTCAAGTTCCCATGTTGGCCTTTTCATTTCACAGCCGTCACCACCACTTCACACAGATGAGGATGAAGGTTCTTCCCTTTCCCATCATGGGCAAAGAAAGGGATCAGACAGAAATAGTCGTCCAGTACCAATGGGGAGAGGGCCTCGTTCTCCACCATCTCCCTCCTCCCCTCCCAGCTTACCCCCACCTCCACCACCCCCACCCAAATTCAAGTCTCCTATGTCTCCCCCACACATGGGCCAAATGCAGCAGCCACAGGCTTCGAGTGAAGAGGGGGAGCTTAGTGAGGATGAATTGGAAAAGAGGAGGATGTTACTCTTGCAGCAACTGGAGGAAGAAAACTGATGTGATTCCGAGTAAGGTGTTGGCTCCTGAAGTGTTTCTTATGCATTATAGATCAAACTCAGGAGGTTGTTTTCTTTATTCATCTGTCTGCAAGTTTTTAAACCATTGCAAGGATTGATGCACTGGAACGTGATAATCCATGTGCTTGGAACTTTTAATTAATGTGGGTCATGTTCTATAAACTTTTTTCAGCTGTTTCATATTATGGTGACAAAAGACCCCAGTATTGATGGTAAAGCTTTTGAGCCACAGAATTGTTAATTTTGTTTGTTGGTTCATTGAACATTTTTATGTTCTTTGCTTAAAAAGGTAAAGACTATTGTCTTATCTAATTTTTGTGAATCATACGTACCATTGAATGGTTGTTTCAGCTCAAAAATGTCAGAATTGTATTTTGTATGATTTTAATTGTATACAGGTCTATTGTTCAGTACTAGTATTTTAGAATTGAAAACCCTCTTCAATTTGTTTATACCCTGTATCTTGAGAAATAGATATGCATTTTTATGATGGAGAGAGCTTTTTCCTATTATTGTGAATCTTATGAGATGTAGTTGAGAGTACTTGCCTATTTGTATAGAATAAATGCCCTCTCAGGAATTAAAGGAAAGTTGGCAGCATCCATTCAAGTCCCACTTTGGCGCTTGGGTGTTCTATAAACTCCGATGATTTAACCCCTGGGATGCCTGATGACAAGTCAGGAGTGGCTTAGTGAGATCCCAAGAGTACAAGGAGCAACTATTCAGAGAGCAAAATTATGAGTACATTTATGTTACATACATATCCTGTGTTTAGAACTGTTCGATGCTTCCAAGTTTTATTCTGCTCTGTTTCATTATGAATGTGGATTTTCAAACACCTTAAACCAATTATTTCTGAGTTGCTTTGCATTCCTTTACCTAAATATAATTGGGTTATTGTGGTCAGATTCATATGATTATAGTGAAATCTTCAATTACATGTGATGTCAGGGTCAAAGTCATTGCTTAATTGGTTTGGCAAATGAAAGAGAGGCACAGATTCTGTAAGGAGAGTGTAATTTTGAATGAATTATTCATATAATGTGGTTGGATTTTCAAAGTTCATAATTTTTTCATAATACTTAATCAAGATTATATCTGTTTTTTGGAGAAATTGATATTTATATTTCAAAAGTAATATCATATTCAGTACATATAAATACAATCAGAGGATATTGTATAGTGAATTTTTATGAAAATGCTTGACCATGAATATCCAATCATTGGCTACATTCAGCAGAGCACATCGATTAGTAACCATATGCTGAATACAACCCAAAAAGTCCTTTTAGTAATCTCCTAAAATTAAATAAATTGTCTTCTTAGCCAATTTGTACATATGATAACATGCTTCCCATGCTATGTTGGATTAGGATGAGCATTTTAATATTATTGGTGGTAATCTACCAGTTAGGTTAGGTTTTTGATGGACACACGACCTTAACCCTAAAATAAATCTTTCTTTATTTCTACATAATTTCTGCCAACCTTCATTCCATTCATCATGCCAAATCTTTTCTTTTCCATAACATTCTTACTCCGCATTCTCCCCTCTCACTTTCTTCAGCAATACATCGCCACTCAGTATGCCCTGCATCTACTTTTCCTGCCTTCTTTGGTTTTCTCCCAATAGCTTTTTCTATCCCCTACTATACCCAAAACATCTTAGTTCATTTTTCTTTCCATTCATTTCATCTTCTCCATCATTATCCATACCAACAGTTCCAAATCCCCCAACTTATGATTGCTATCTTGCTTCAGCGACCCAGTTTCTTAGCGATACAAAACCACAGTCTATTTGAACATCTTTACAGTCTTCCTTACATCCTTGCGTAAGGCCCTTGTCATCAATTCTCTCCTCTTTGTAAAAACTTCCTTGCCTAATGTTATTCTTCTAATATGTTTACCACATTGCCAACCTTCATCCAAAACATTACCTAAATAGCTAAAATGTTCTACATGCTCAATTTTCTGCCCTCTCACTTTAATGTTTATTTTAGGCTTCCTATGTCTTGAGAGTCTCATTAGCTCTTGTTTTCTTTTCATTTATTTTCATTCCATACCTATCACACTGGCTGTGAAGTGAGCTCAGCAACTACTGCAACCCCTTGCCTGATTCCAACTCCCTATACTGACAGTTGTGTTCCTATTCTGATTCTTCTTTTCTGTTGCTGTCAATTTAGCTGTGCAAGTTAGTTGATTACTCCCCCCACTGATGGGCACGACACAACCCCTAAAATAAATAAGAAGGAATTGGAAAATCGGGGATGTGAGGTCCCTTCTTTTCCAATTCCTTCTTTCCTTCATATTTGCAATTGTGAATACAAGGAGGGATTTACTTTACTTTTACAATTTAAAGTTTGTGAGGGTTCCTACTTCAAGTAATCCCCTCTATATTTCTCTGTAAATTTATAATTTGCATTTTTAATTAATAATTAGTCTTTAAGAAATTACATTTATATATAGATAATTTTGGTGTTTAACATAATTTTTTATTAATACTTTTATAATGAATATATGCAATAACCTGTGTCTCACTTCGGCCCATGCTGTCTTCTCTCTTCATTCTTCTCAACTCAGGGATGGCTTCTTCCTTATCTTAGGGACATTGAAGAGGACGATCGGTAGCTTACCTTCTGTCTTTGGTTCATCTTAAGATATCTTCATCTTAGGGATAACCTAGGGGTAAATAAACAAAGTTTGGTAATAAACAAAGTTTGGTGGCATCTTCAATTAAAAATACTTCACATATTCCCTCATTATTCTTGCCAATTTTCTTTTGATATGCCCTAATTTTTCCATGATAGGAGACTAATTGCATTATTTCGGGTTTCGTTTCTATTTTAGGTGTAGATGTTTTCTAATTGTTGGGATGATTTCATGTGTGTGTCTTCCATTCTCTGATGTTTCCCAGTCCTCTTGCCATTGTTCTTCAGTTATTTTTCTGTGTGCTCATTGTAACTATTTCACACTGGGTTGGTTTGAGTTGAATGGTGTCCCAAAATATATAATTGTGGATTTGTTTCTTATTTATGTTATGACATTTATTTCCATGATTATATATTTAAGGGATGGTAGACATGCAATGATTCAAAGAGAATCTGTGCTGGTGGTTTTATAGTACCTCATCATTTGGATTAAGCAATTCCTTTTGGCTAATTTCAATTTTCTCTCAAATCTTGAATTTGCCATCCCATATCATGCTGCCATAGGTCATTATAGGTAGTGGTACTCTATTTTAGATTGTACGTAGGTCTGGGTTGCCAAATGCACATTTTCAATGTCTTTTACAGGCTTGAAATATCTTTTTTGCCTTTCCACATATGTAGTTGGCTTCTTGTTGAATTCCTAGTTTTTCATCAAGGGCAATTCCTAAGTATTTAAAAGTTTTGACTCTTTTAAGTTGGTTATGATTAATTTAACTGATGGATTTCTGATAATATTCCATACTTTTCTTGGTGGAAAATACCAACTTATTTACTTAGCTTTACATTATGCGGAAACCTCGAAAAAACAAAATATAAGCACATTGTGCCGACATCTCGACAAATCGTTTCATATTATTCAGTTAGGGCCAGTGTTCGATGGTGTCGGTGCAGGCTGCAGCAAGTAATTCCATTTCCTTAAGTGTGTTTGCTGGTATAGTTAATCCCATGTCATCTGCATGTGCTATGATTTTACAACCCTGGTTTCAAGTAATGATTTTATAAATAGGTTCCAAGGACTGATCCCTGTGGATGTCACCTTTCTTGCCGTATGATTTTTAGATTTTTATTCAATTACCCTGTTCTTGAAGTGACTCTTGATGAGCTAAGTTAGATTAACAGGTATTCCTTTCCATTTTAGTTCATTGATAACTGCAGGCCATCAGACAGAGTTGAAAGCACCTTTAACATCAATGAGATCAATACATATTTCACTTGGGCTGTTTTGATATTGCTTAATAGGAGTTCAATTACTTTGGTACTTTAATGTTTGTGGAATCCATATTGATTTGTATGGAAGAGTAATTTCTCATTTCTATTTCCATCTTCCTTCTTATTACTATTTTGAAGAGTTTCCTCAATTCCAGGAGTAGGGTGTTGGGCCTGAAGGCCTTAGGGTTCAACGAGTCATTATCCTTCGATTTTAGTATGGTACTGAGGATTTTTCTTTTCCACACAGTGGGGAAGTATTTGAACTGTAAACAGTCATTAAAAAAAATTTGTAATTGGTTCTAAAAGTTAGTTTTTTTGTCATTAGCAGCATGATACCATGGATTTCATCATGCCCAGGAGCTTTTCTGGGCCTGTATTGATCCATTGCCTCTGCTACTTCAGCTTGTATAAATAGTTCTGCATTTGGATTATTCGAGGAAACCCCTTATTCCCTTCTGAGATCTTCATGTAAATACTTGTCTGGGAAATCATGTGGAAGTAGTGTTCAGGATTTGTTCATATTCTCATCATGCTGAATAATTGCTCTGTCTTCTCTGTATCAGATTCCAGTAATTACCAATAGATTTGGTTTATTTTCAGAGTTTTGTAAACAAATCCTCAAGCATTTTGACCAAGATTTTCAAATGCAAATTTCCTCGATATATATTTAGCTTTTACAATTTCAGTTTTGTATTCTTTGAATTTTAAGTGGCTGGAAATCGAGGGATCTGGGGTCCTGGTTCAGACGAATGATTTTTTTCATTGAATTTTTTTGCATTGCTTTATGTAAATATTTTGTTCTTTGATCTATGGCATTAGATCCTGGTCTCCAGAAATTTTTGCTTTTAAGTTTTGCAAGAATTTTAGTCAGTGTTTTAGACATCGTTTTCCAGTTTGTCTCTGAGAAGTTTTACATTTTTCTCATTATTTTCAGCTTAGGGTTGGCATTGTCTAAGTAAAACCAAATGACCTGGTGGTCACTCTTTTGGGATGATTTTCCAAATTTTCAGTTCTCTGTTGGTTCTACTATTGGCGATAGTAATATGTTTGACTTGATGTTAGGACTGGAGAATCAGGTTTGTGTAGAATGAAGAGGCTTTCCATTTCTCTTCCTCGGTTGTACTTATAGTTGTTAAATCGTATTTTGCTTTGGCATTGGAATCTATTGCAATTATTAAATTTCTATTTTGCAAGTCTTGTATTATTTGCTTTAGGTTGTTAATATGGGTGCTAGTTCCCTCACTTGGAGGAAAGTAGGCACTGATCAGCATGAAGGAGGTTTTCCTGCACCTTATTTATGCAACTGAAAAGTTATTATTATTCAGTGGTGAAATTTGGATCTCATCAATGTCATCATTTGTGTTTACATTTGCTGTTGAAAATTTATTCTATATGTAACTGTGAATAACTCAGGACTTTATTCCAAGTCCTGGAATTTTCAAAATATTTCCCTAAATTAAAGTATTACAAGATGGCTGGCTCCTGGACCATCAAAAATCCAGTATAAATTTTTCACTAAGTGGTTTTAGTTCCATGGTAGTAATGTGTGTTCCTTTAAGATTTACCTGTGCCATTTGTAAAATGGTTTTATCAGTAATTGATTTGTTGCAGTAACAATTCTGTTCCTCTTTTGATTACTGGACAATATTGGTATATTGCTGAATGTTTATTTTTGCTTTGTACTGTTCGAAGGACAAGGGTTGTTTTTCTTACTAGAGCTAATTTTTAAACCAATGCTCTTCTTGCACAGTGGCTACAGCTTTCCTGTTTTGTACATTAGCTGGCAACGTGGCCAAATCTTACTTAAAGCAGTCTTTTAGTCGAATATGATCATTGATTTTGCAGGATCCATAAACCATGTGCACAGGGGAGTTAGACAGGTAGACCTAGACACCACACTGAGGAACAGATGCTGCTTGAACTGCCTATCATATGGCTCCTACCCTTAGACCTTTCTGGCATGGGTGACTCTTATCAGAAGCAAT
>LYUA01001798.1:86763-100997 GCA_002093875.1 Calopteryx splendens | reverse complement strand
GCGCTAAGCATTCGTCGCAATGAATTCAGTAAGTGTATGAATGCAGTCATTTCATTCTTCATTATTTTTTCGAATGAACCGATACGTAAGATTTACGCCCAGAACTATTCCTTGAAGCGATTTATGCATGGAACTTTCCTCATGACTAAGTTTATTCCTTCCCACTCCAAAACGAATTTCACCCAAATATTAACCTAGTAACGGTAGACCTAACGAAATCTTGAGTTAACCATGAGGGCGCATTTCATTCTGTATCCTTACCGTCCAATTTGCTATAAAGCCCGGTGAATGTATTCCTAAAGGTGAATAAAATTATTATAAAACGTTACAACCCCTTAAGCTATCAATCAAAAATGCGATACAATTCTTTTATAAACTAAACTAATGAGTTTTACTGATAAGGTGTTTCCAAGCTATGCGGTACTTCAATCGTTAAACTGATTAATTTTAAATCTTCCAACTAAATATTTGGATCGAATTTAGTACCGAATTACCAAATTGATGGTCCGCTTACCTTTGGATATGAACCAGTCATTCCTACTGATATACTTAAAACATATTTCGATAATTTGGATCTCAACTACTATTATTTCTTGAGCTATCTTTCCACAAAATTTTGTTTTGCATGCCTTTAATCCTGTAATCCCCAACGCCTGAAAAACGAGTGAGATAGGCTGGAACGCTAAACCCACGAGATTTGTATAACCTAGCTAGAGTCTATCTAAATTTGCACACCTTCCACTACCTCCCCACCCCTTCCCCTTCCGTAATAAAGTAAAAGAAATCACGACTACCACGCCGAGATATACATCCGAAACTAATGCCTTTGATGGCTCATTCCTCACGACCGAAAACCTTCCGGGGCATGAACAAAAATAACAAGACGTGAATAGGTTTTCATTCGACCGCCTCTGAACCCGTGTTTGAGACAGAGAGAGAGAGAGGGAGAAGCGCGGCGTCTTTGGAAGGCAGAAGCAGACGGCCTCCTCTCTTTTGGGGCGACCATTTTGTGGATTGAAAGAGATGGACCGGAAAGCCAAAATCCCATTTGGGGAAGTAGTTTAAGGTTCCTCCACTTGCTGACTCCCAATCCTTCTCTCTCTCTCTCTCTCCTCTCCCACTCCCTCTCTCTCTCTCCCCTTCCACGTATGTACTCACACGGAAACGCACACACAGAGAGGGAAGAGAAAACGAGATCCTTTGAGCAGATGAGTCCGAAGGGCTTGGCGCGGTTTCATTGAGAAATAAGGAGGGGGCGGAGGAGGAAGAGCGGCGGTGAGGTCTCGCGAATGGATGGGGAGGAAGGGGAGAGAGTGAAGAGGAGAAAGTTTGTGCGCTCGAGGTCCCATCCATGAATTACGCCACGCATTTACGCTTCTTTCTTCAGCCCTAGCACGACAACACGCACTCACTTCACGTACTTACCGACTAGGAGAGACGTAAAAACTTAAAGTACTTCTCTAGGGCTACAGTTTACGTCGAATACGTTTCGACGTTCACTTTTTTCATTCAGATAAGCTTATGTCTTCATTTCATCCTTCGGTACTGGATAAGAATAAGTATTCACCGTCGGAGCCTAAACCATCCAGAATAGACGCTTGTGATGCCACATCGTGGCTAACTGTGAATAATAATGAGAAAAAGGATATCCGCAACTATAAGGAATAGTGCTCATAGATAAAAACACGGAACTCCCTCTAACGAGCAAATGGAGTTGTATTTTGCAACCCCTACCAGCAACTCGAATCGCATACTTAAGTTGGACCTACTTCAATTAGATATTGTAGTAGATGTTTAATTGTTTGAAAATGTATTTACTTCTCCGTTTGTTACTAGCATTTGAGTAGAATAGTATAATTTCCACTGTTTATTTCTGGAGTGCATTCAACCCCAACCACACAACGTAGTGGTCACTTGCAGCATAACATGTAGGAGAAGATGAAAAATTAAGCAACTGAGCCCATTCGATTCGAGGTACCGAAATTTTAATGTCTGTCTTGTGGATGGTATGGGAAGAGTGTGTGGTGCTGGACGAGGGCTGAAGAAAGAAACGTAAATGCATGGCGTAATTCATGGATAGGACTTCAATCTCGAGCGCACAAAGTTTTTCCACTTCACTCTCTCCCCATCCATTCGCGGGCCATTCCCATCACCTCGAGTCCGCCCCCTACTTATTCCTCAATGAAGCCTCGCGTCGAGCCCCTCGGACTCATCTGTCCAAAGGATCCTCGTTCTCTCCTCCCTCTCTCCATTACATCACATGGTTCCTTTACTGGAGTATAAGAAGTACTAGGTTGGGAATCCCTCACCGAACGGAAGCTAAATTATAGGCTTAATCTGTTGCATAAATCAGATGATAAGATAATCCTTTTTCAGATGATGATTATATTGCATTCTAACCTCACCGTACTACGGTAAGAGAGGTCACGAAAATAAGATCAGAGTGATACATTGTAAAGCAGGTAGGTTTTAATGCGTCCTTTTCCCAAAGTTTAGACGTCAGAATAATTGCCAAAGATAGCCTCCAAGAAATAATAGTTTCCTCCATTTTATCTTATGTAATCGCAATCCTTACTACCAGCTCGCCTCGAATGCTACTAGAGTACTATTTGACTTTGAGGTATTGTAGTGCATGTAAAGCTGAAGGTAGAATTTACTTCCATAGCCTGCATTTTATAACCTATCAGACTGCCGCTAAAATTATAGTAATGTATAATTTTGACTGTATTCCTGGTATCGAATCACTAACTGCCATACACTCTAATGGTGTCCTTTATGGTATCATGTAGACGTACATGAAATGCATGAAATTTTCAGGAATAATTAATTTTAATTAGAATTTAAAGCGTCTTTAACTCTTGAGACATTTTCCGCCGCTTTGAAAATCAAAAAAAGACTTCATCGTGAAATCAACTGCAGTTATTGCTGCTATTTTTCTGAGTGCGAACAAATCAAGACGATGAAGTAATCAGCGGGGTAATTTCAAGTTTCATAATGATATCTCAAGAAGTATGAAAGCATAAAATATTGTTCTTTTAACAGTACCCCTGTTCGGCATGCTCTTGTAGGGATGTTCTCTGTTCTGTTCTGAGTTAAACTCTGACGTGAAATCTAAATTTTATTAATGAATTCAATGTATATTTCCAAAAGTTATTGAGCAAAAACATTTTCCTCTGCGGTGATCCGTTTATTGGTAAAATGGAAATACTCAAAAGTAAATACTCACTCCGTTAGTAGTCCCTACTTCAACTGAGAGTCGGGAAAGGCTTCCCCAAAGCCATTGGCTCGGCTCGGTAAGGAAAACCGTAAGAAGCGTGGTGATTGGTTGGAAGAGATTTGTGATGTAATGGCCATCCCTTCATCGGAAAGGGTATGCGCTTCGACCTTTAGCCACCGAAAACTCGGGAACCAGGTAACAGATGGAAGAACTCAAAAATACGGTTATTTTTTTTTTAAAGTTCTATAAGATAAGGAAATAAAAGAGTTGTTCACGACCCCATTTTAAATTTTTTAATAGCAAACAATCTCTGAAACTGATTTCAAGCTCTCAAGGTATCAATGTATTTATTTTTTTACAATTCATCCATCGTGAATCCCCTCTTTTTCCAATGGCGCGTGAGGTACCTTATGAGCACACCGCAATATCTGCAGGTTTGAAGGGAACGACCGCACATCTGTATTGGAGAGGAGAAGAGCGTATCTGAGTAGCCACATAAGAAGTAAATGGCACAAAACTCAACATAGCAGTATGAGAACTCGATATAAAGGAAATACTTGCAGGAGAATTATTATTTCCATCTAAACTTTCGCGTTATAAAATATCTCTCATTGCTCCATCCGTCTACCAATCACACGAGGTTCAAAGTGCAGATGATGATGAAACTGCTTTCCTTAAGCTACATAAAAAGTTCATTTGACGATAGCCAACCAACCTCCTGTTTGCAGTAGTTCGCAGAAGAGAAAGCTAAAATCCTCGCAAAAAATATTCCAAAAAAGAGCTATTAAAATGGTAAAATATGCGTGTACACGAATTACACAGAGCTTTTGTTTTTTAAAAAGTATCGCTTTTGTTTCAGAAAGTATTATTTTGTACTATTCCACATCGCAGTCAAATTATTTTAAGTTACGGTGAGTGTAGAGTCATTTAAGGGAAAGAGTCTTTACTTAGTGCTAAAATTAAGGGAAAGAGTCTTTACATAGTGTTTTATTTCGGGCATAGAGGTGCATTGTAGTTAAAGCAAGCAAAAAAATCATCTTGCCTGGTGATTTGTCGTGAAAAACAGTTTCCGTTGATCTGCATGTCCCAAATACCATTCTGGTGGATCAAAGTTATACCAGCGACCTTTGCTCTAGTGGGGAATTTTGGATATTTAAACCCAGCGCATAACATGCGCTGAGGTTTAATACCCATTATGATCTTAGGGAATAAAATAAAACTAAAAGGGCTATCCCACAGGCTACATGCAAAACTAAAGAGCCAATAAAATCTTAGTGGACGTAGGCCTCGAAGAAAATAATCCTCAAGTAGTAGCAGCAGTTATAAGAGGAGAAGAGCGGGGAGTCATTCGGGATAGCCGGGTAATTTGGAGCAAGTAGGATTTTCAGATATTGAAGGGAATGGTGAATTGAGAAACACGGCGTTGGAACTAGCCCAATCTTTTCGAAAGGTGCCAATGGGTCACACAGTATAACGTCCCATCCGACGGACAGAGATGATATCCGAGGTTCTCTCTGCATAGCACCTAAGTTGGAATCCGGATACCACTGAAAAATGCTGACATCGAAAGGGATTCGAACCAGGGCCCCCAGGAGAGTGTCACCGCACAAACTCGCTCCCAACATGAACCTCGATTGACAAGCCTATTGCTATGACGTTTTTTTCACGAGGGCAAGGTGCCCGGTGGGATGAGTTGTCGGGGCTAAAGATATCTCTCGGGCTAGTGCATCTCGGGAAATTCACGGAAAATGAGTAAAGAGTGACTTTTTTTTAATGTCCTTGCTCACCAAGATGCAGGAGCTGGAGGGTTTTAACTGGAATTAAATATCGCCTCCCATGGCGGAAAACTAATGTGAGTGTTGCTAGTGTACACCTAACTTGAAATAAAAGAAACCACTTAATTCACACCTAACGACCCCTGGATCCAAAAGCAAATTCAGACTTTTTTTCTAAACAGGAGAAAAATCATAACTCACATGCTTATAATAAAACTAAGTGTATATAAACTTTAAATAAATTATGAGGTTGTGAGGATTACAAACAACGAAGGGACTCTGTGAATTTGAAGATGTTTGTATAATGTTCTTCCATTGCTTGAATTTTATAACCAATCCGTTTATCACTTACATTCAAGTGATATATTATTTTAGCGGTGCATTTTTGGTGTTGATACACCCCCACCCACACACCACAGTTGTGGTTTCCAGAGTACCCTGTAGACCTAGATGAAGGCAGAGTAGGGTTAGTTCCTTTCAGCCTTCGCATTTCGGTTGCATCTACCATCTCAGCAAACCTCAAGGGAGTGAATGCTTCTTCCCCCTCCCCTCACCCTTGGCTCAAAAACGAAACAAGCAAAGGGAGAGAGACCGTCTTCCGTAGTTCATTGAATCACAGCCTCCTTCCCCGGTGCGATCGATTGCATCCTGCGTGGGCGTAAATCCGGAGGGTTAGAGAAAACAAACGTGAGAGCAAACGCGTAACTCTAAGGGAGAGGAAGGAATCGTGAGAGGTGTGAAGATTAAGTTGGGTGAATTTTGAGAGAATGGATGAAAAAATCGAGTAGCTTGAGGCCAATTGGGCAAGACAAAGCGGAGGAGGGGCCGATAGAAATAGAAAAACGGTTTCATTCACCCTGGCGAATTTTAAAACAAATTCCTTCTCTATGAGGACTCTTTACTGGCTCTATTTGGAATAAAATCCAATGCCTAAAACTCTTCAAAATATTAATGGAGGAGAGAAGCCGTAACTTGGCATCCATAGACGGACATCTTCCCGGGAGCCTCCGGGGTATGCATAATGCGTAATATATTGTCACCAAAAAAACTCATCTATAAAAATTATTTCAGCACTGTAAGAATAAATGTACGTAACATTTCTCATTAAGGTGTTATTGGATACTTATTCGTTCTTCCTGGGAAACCCTAAGTGGCACTTAATATGGATCTGGGTCCCCTTCCCTGGTGTGTGCATTTCACTTACCGTTGGCATAGTATTGTTTGAGTTACGCCCTAACTTATCAAACCAACCTTCGGGTTGATTACTGAGCAGTTTTATAGCAGTTAAGTTATATTAACTAGGTTTATCATAAATAAAACAGATACGAGGTGGATTGAATTCACTTTCTAGCCACTTATTACAGCGCTGATTCTGAATCAACTCTGTAACATCATTGCCACTAGCAAGTTGTAAGTGTTCAGTGCATTGAGTTTTCAAAAATATTGGCAGTGGGTAATTTTCGGATGATATAGGGTACCCCAGTGGTACCCTATTTGGTCCCAAACGCTTGTACGAATTGCGTTTGCCTTTCGTCTTTGTAACATTTGTCAAAATAAATCACAGTTGGATCTGACATTAGACAATTTTTTCCATTATTGTAGAGAAATTACTAAATAAAGAGGAAAGATAAATAATTAAGAGACAGAAAATGTACCAACGGCTAACTGAACTAGCTGGCCAGAGAAGAACATGGATTGCTTTAGAATAGTAATTCTTAGTAACCATTATAAAATTGGTGGAAAAAATCAAGAAAACCACATAATAAATATTCAGTCACAGTCTGTATTATGCCTTTCCCCAAGCCACTCCCGGTTATGCTTTAATCGATAGGGCATATACGTTTTTTATATAAATTAGTATAAGTTTAAGTAATAATACCCCACGTCCCATAAATAGAAAATGGCAAGGAAAAACGAGAACTGAGAGTGCCTTGTATGGTAAAAATAACTCTCGCGCACCGACGATAGTCTTACTATTTAAAGGCTTAGTATGTACTAGTCTTAGCAAGTCTTGGCCTTTAAAATGGTAGTAGTTTTCTGAAACCTTGTTTGGCTTATGAAATTAGGGTGGAAAGTAAAAAGGGTGCAATCATTTCGCCATAGTTTTACCTTCAAATACACTCTCTAGACGATAAGCAGATATTTGGAGAAAGGAAAAACAAGGAAAGGCTTAACATAACTTTTAGTGACAGCAAAAAAGTACCGAGTTCTCATAAATTCATTGTTATTAATTAGAAAAATTTTCCCATTCGCGTATGTTTGTATTCCTCGATCAAATCATTTACAATTAAGACACTTCCAAAAATTTTTTTAATTATGAAAGTCAAATAGTTTTCATTCCACAAAATTAAGTTTGAATGTGAAATATTGCAATAGCTCAATTTTAATAATCGAATACAAAAGAAAGCAAACGTATTTCTAAGTGAATTCGATTATATAAAACTTATCGCACACAACCGTGAAATATTATATTCGCCTTAAGTATGAGACGTTTAATTATATGCGGATTGGTTTTCTTGATTCGTTCCAACGCCAAATTAAATTTTATTTCAATCATACTTTACATTTAGGAGAATCGAGTCCTTTATTGCAAATAAGAAAAAACACAAAAATTAATTCTAGTAAAGTGGAATTTCATATCAACGAAAATTTAAAAAATAATTTTCCAACAAAACCTTGCGTGGTGAGAGGAGAATCCTGGATGATTCAAAAATCGAAAACCTAATACGAACAGCTGGATTTTTCAAGCAGTAGTTACCCAACATTTATGGCATTATAATAGAAATGCATGACTTGGAACTGAAAGAATTCTGACTCACCCTCACTTGCAACACTTATCCATTCCTTACGTAGCACGTGGATTAACTCAAAAGAAGAAAATAAATTTCCTTGTGAGGTGAACTAATTAGTTCATGGCGTTTTTGTGACAAACGGGTTAAAGGAGTCCTTAGCCGAGAGACTAGGAATTCTCAAATCAGAAGGCACGAGGAGACGAGAGAGACGCAAGGAAAAGATAGATCACCAAGTATATCATAAAGAAGAGGATAGCAAGAAACAGTGAACTTGGGAGAACGAGTGGAACGGGAGAGGCATTTGAGAACAGCCGAGAGAAGTACAGAAGATTGGAGTTGGACGTGGCAGGAGAGTGGAGGGAAATTAGGGATCGGGTAAGAGGTGAGAGATCGCGCAAAGTATCCATTATATCCGCTTGACTCGCTTCTCAGAAAATGGCGAATGCGAAATGCGGACGCTCCGAGATGAAAGCGAAGTCGAAGTGGGAGGAAGAGGTGGAGAGGGAGGTGTTCCTGAACTCCGAGGAGAATTCCACCGACAAAAGGAAGAGAAAGACATTAAACGGAGAAGAGGAAACTTTTGCACGAGATCGGGGACGCAACGAGCTGTGCTCAAGAAGGTCACGTCGATAGCGCAGCGAAAACTTCCTTTCACTACCGTTTTCTTTTCTCGCCGAGAAAATGGAAGCCATTCTCCTTATGGTAAAATAGGCACATGGGTTATGTAAAAGAATACATTTCACCGTGGCGTGCATACTAAGAAGCCTTTTTTTGCGCTTCAAGCATCTAGGTATCTCCATAATGTTAACATTCCGTTCAGAGGGATCAGTTTTTGTGATTTATCAATAGCTGTTCACGGAAAAAGAAAAGGTTTCAGTGGTACGTCCCAATTCCTTTTTCATCCACTCTCTAGTAGGCATAGGTCGCAAATTGAAAGGTAGTAAAATTGAAAGTTACGTTGAAAATTGAAAGTAGGAGTAGCTTAACGCTAAATTGCATAAAAACCGTGGCACCGATCAGGCGATGGAAAATATGAAACAATCCCCATTACTGAATTTATTTGTGAAACCAAGTACTACAGAAGTGAATTAGAGGGCTAAAGTAATTGACTGTGTTGTGAGAAAAGTACACGAGTTCTTACTGTGGTGTGCTGTGACTGCGCTCCATCGCGTGGCAGTTGAAACATTGCTCATACTGCAATATACTGCTTGTGGCTGGGGAAATGTGATAGGAAGGTAGTAATGTTAATGTTGTATTTCACTTGTTAGGCCTTACGAATGGAGCTCGAGTTCTAAATCAACCGACGAATTGAAAGATTAAACTAAGAATTCGTAAATGAAAGCAACCGACAGATTATTGTAACAAACATCACGTTGCGTCACTGGATTGTTAGAATATTTTACATGGATTTCACTCATAGACCGAAGGTTAAGAATAGAATAAGTCTCTTAAGTAAATTGGTGTCAATCTTTGCTTGTTGAAAACATCATGTTACGGCAGTTTGTCGTATTGTAAGCATAAAATCAGAGAGATAGTATCTATACCTAGGTAAAAAATGCCATTTAACCCGTTTAATGTGTCACCAGCCTTGTTCATCGAAGTCGTCTCTAGGATATACTATGCAATACTAGACGGCTTAGATTCATAACCACTTAAGTATTTATCAATTACTAAAACCATTTCTCGCATGAATGTGTACAAATCAAAAGACGAATACTATAAATCGTGTTTGTAACCCAATTTAATGTAATCATTGGCATGGGATCACTTATGTTTTAGTTTTTAACCTTTCAGTTCTATGGATTGTGGTGAATAACAAAGCAAATGTTGCAAAAAAATTAAAAAGCTATAAAGGTTACATACAAATAACTGAAATCAGTTGGAAAGCATACATGTCCCTTTCCGGATGAAATGGAAAGTGGAAAGTCGGCAATTGACCCCAAAGACGGGCGTGCTTCGTGAAAAATAGGAAAAAAGTGCCTAAACAAATTTGATTTAACTTTGGTTTGATTTGATTTGGAATCATTATGATTACTTAAAGATTCTTACTTCTTGACTCCATATGGAAATTTCTTTAAATTATCATATTAAATTTCTTTAAATTATCATATTAAATTTATTTGAATTACCATATTAAATTAATTTTAAATATTGTGCATAATGACTCGTCGTTTACCCTCGTAATAAATTCGTTGAAAAATTCGCAAATTAGCAAAGCATTGCTTCAAGTGGGTGTTTGAGCATTTTTATCAACTTACTGAGTGCGACTACTATCTATCGTTGCCCTTAGTAATTACGCTCACATTGAAATTAGTAAACCTTTAATATATTTCTGCATATAACTCCACCGATAGTGATAAAGGTTGAAATTTTCCACAAATTATTTAAAACTAGTTTCGATGCCATAACATCATTTTCAACCAACCAAGAGTTTAATGCCTACGTGATGTGAGTACATGCTCACCTTGAATGGGTGAGGGAGAGTGGTTTTAGGGCGAGATCAATTGCAGTAAACAAGGAGGGAGTAGGTTTAAGTCTTGGGAAGGGAACATGGTGGACACTCCGTGCATTCAAGAGTAAGGGAAAACGAGCTAAGGAGTTGTGCAAGGGGGAGGATTTAGAGCAAAATGTTGAACTGACAGAGAGAGTGGAACGGAAAGTTTCCCGTTTCCCGAAAGGAGTCCCGTTATGATTCCGTGAATGCACGCCTCTTAGCCACTCCGGGGGTTCTGCGGTGTTCACTACCTTCTGAGTTTCCAGTTTAAGATGCTGTGTGGTTGGAGAGCGGGTGGTTGGCGAGGGTAGGATTAGCTTGGTCCACTAAGTCGGCGTATGAGCAAGGAAGGCTGGGTAGGGGAGAGCAGTGAGCCTGAGTGACGAAGAAAGGCGGGATGAAAGGCAAGAACTTTGACTGCCATGCTGCAAGCTTCGAGTTGTGTGTCCTCGGTTATAAGTATAGGTTGGGAAAGGTGAAGAGATAGGATTGGTCTCCGTACATGATGTAGGAAGGAGTTAGTTCTTGTGATTTTGATCATTGGATTGGTCAAAGAGTAATGAAGAATTTTAGTGGAATAGTTTTTTTATGCGACTGCAAAGTTGTTTACTTCATGTTGAGTTATTTCTCATTTTCTCCACGGCATTCTCTCTCTCTTCCACTCCATTTCAATAAGCAGTACTTTGGGGTAAAAATGCATTTAATGGTCCTTATGAGGTGCATGACTATTATGGAGCTGTTGCTTCCTTTCCGTAGACACTTTCGGGGTTCACTGGTTCTTATCAAAAACTTTCAACACGTTTATCTCACGTATCTCGCAGAGTCGGTAGCACTAAAATTCATGCAAGCCTACTCTATACATACCTATTCTGTATCCACTTTGTATCAGTGGATGTTTAACAATTCGGATAGAGTTAAAAGAGTAAGGACAGAAATTGTATTTATCTTTGAAAGATGAGTTTGCCATTTTTTAATGACACGTGCCCAATAAAGGGGAAGTGTCCAATGGTAACCTGATAAGAAAAAGACAAAAAAGAAAATCGACAAAATATAGTCCCTCTAACTTTAAAAATATCCCTCCACCAAAATCCCAAAACTTTGGTACCTTCACCAAACATCCGCGTGGACCAAATACATCTGGGTTTCATTTCCAGATTCTGTTGAATGTGATTTTAGGCAGTATGACTATATAAAATAGGAAATAAACACGCAACTCAACGCACAAGAAAAGAATCTGAAATAATTTCACATTTTTTTAATGTCTTCATATTCTCACTAGCTGAAATTTGATTACGGGCGTTTCTTTTTACATCGGTATTTAAAAACATAAACAATCAAGTTGCAGATACAGCAGGCAGATACAGTCCCTACAAGGACCACAATGAAGTACTGATGAAGGGAAAATATTCAATTCGTGACGCTATGGGAAAGAACCAATATGAGTTAGAAAGACTGAAGGAAACTGAGCCAAGGATGGCAATTTAACAGGAACTACATAAAGAAATTTAAAATCGGAGAAAGATACGATCGATCGGAAGATCTTTTCCCTCGAATAATAAGTGATCAGAATAATTGCCAAATATAGTACTCAAGATACAATATTTTATGCAAAGTACTCTCGTAAGTATCCTCAAATTTATCACCTAAGTTACAATCCCTACTAGCACCTCTTCTTCCATGGGTAGAATATTATTTTATTTATGTAATAAAACAAATTTTGCACTTTTCCACTAACGAATTTTATTTTGCGCGACCGGTTTAACTTTGATAAGGCATCGTAATGGCTTATCAAGGTGAAACCGGTGGGGCAAAATAAAATTTGTCGGTGGAAAATCACAAAATTTGTTTTATTTAATGGATATCCGACACTTCCACGAAGTCACGCCTGGAATTACTGAATTTATTCTTAGATATGCAATGTATGCAGAGCTGTTGGTATAATTTCCTTCCATCGCATGCATTTTATAACCTCACCTTTCGCAACTAACATTCGATTAACGCCTAATTTTGACAGTGCACGTCTGGTGTAGAAAAACCCCCTTCCATACACCCCAGTAGAGGCTTGCCATGTATATGTAAATCCATATAGATGAATAAATATGACAAAATGTGAGGAGTGGAATCTTGGAAAGTACAAAAGAAACTGTAGGCCGTAAGAAACATATTAAAAGTATACCAGGGACCACATGCGAATTCCTAGACCTAATGGAAGAGAAAAGAAACACCAAAAATTCAAGGGCAGAAAAGCAAAAAATACTAGAAAAGAATGGGAAACTTAATCAGCCGCAGGGCGATATGTTCTCTTGAATGATGGGCGAAGATACTGTGAGAAGAAGTTCAGCATAACCTGGTGCAAGGAAAAGTTGAAGCACCTTGTCTATAGAATTTACTACCTCCTCCTGAATCCTGGCTGGCAGGCTTTTAAAATACTCGGTCGCCCTCTGGACGGGATCGCAGGAATTTGGAAACCCTCCTTTTCACGCCCCCATCTCTCCTCTCCTCCCGACGGGTACCCGAACGCGGAAGCCTGATGAAACTCGTGGAGGAGGGGTAGGGAAGGGGGGGGGGAGAATCCAAACGCGGTTTTGCGAAACCTGAGGGTTTTACGAAACCTTTGGGTTTTAGAACACCAAGACTTCATGAGACCCGGGCTTATCCAACAGCACCAATTTTAAATCCCTCCGAATCCCCCCTAGCCTCAGCGAAATTCAAATGCATACTTTTGATTTTCCAGGTGCCAACCGCACCAACGAGGGAAACCAAAGGTAAAAATGAAGTATGAGCATTCATTCCTAACCATAGTTCGTGGTTTCACGTTCCCCAGGGCACCCAATAAAAGCTTTCCTTCCAATGTTCCCTATAAACATGATGCCCACTAAACTTTGAACGAAATATTATACGATTCTCAGTTTTTTCGGCAATAACATTTTTGCGCGTGACACGGAACAAGTCCCTTCCCCTTTCAAGTAAATATAATGACACTGTCAGATTTTTATTCCTCGTCATGTACTAAAGGGACTTCCATCTTCAAATCTGCTGTTCAACTTACTTATTAGTCTGTGTTCCCCCCAAGATTGACCTTTAAAATATATTTATGAGCGCGGGGAAAAAAAAGAGGAAATGAATGATCAATGGACTGACTATTAATTCAATACACCCCTTCCATGCAATCCAGCGATATTGGCATGAGTATTTAATTATTGTCAATATCTTTATTAATTTGGGTTCAAATTCCGCTCAATACAACTCCTCAGCATCTGCCTGCTCATGCAGCTACACGCCCTCGCGGTGGTATGCAGGGTACTACGTAGATGTAGGTTGATAAAAAAAATTTGCATAAATATAAAGTCTGGTGGAGTAAATATATCATTCAACTAAAATAAATTATTAAAATATATGGTAGGCTACGATATTAAAGGAATCACAACTGCTAACTATCCAAGTACTTCAAATGTGCTGTCAATCTGCGGGTGGATAAAATAAGCCTTTTGGGATGAGAAGGAAAGAGAAATCTAAAGTTTCACAAAATTCACTCTGACGACACGCCCCGTATGCTAGTCCAACTCAATATCTGTCATTTAATTCGCACGAATGTTGGCATGTATTCAAAAAATATCACGCTGGCTGTCAAAACTTACTTATTCTGCCCTCCACATGAGCACACAAAGCCCCCTCCAATACGCTCCTGAGAACTATGCTCCCTGTGGAAATCAAATGCCCGCAGTCGGCGATGCGGCCGCTCTGAAATCGGCACTCGGCAGCTGTCGATTAGAAAGTGTAATGACGACAGAAGAATCAAGGCTGTCACCGTTTAGATTCGTCACGTATGGATTCGACGATTCGACATTGTTTCCATTTCGACGATTTTTGTCCCCGAGAGTTGTGAGATTCATTTTCTCTAACATAAGTGATGGTAATTAGGGAGACGCGAGAGCCAACTCACTCGAGTACTGGAA